>JAQMYM010000018.1:3064455-3074776 GCA_030014255.1 Parauchenoglanis ngamensis | reverse complement strand
CCTGTCGTCGTTGTGTTTGTGTGCTCCTCCTGAGCGTTGCTTGCTGAACCTTTTCTTCATTCTGTTTCATTATATGTGTGAGACGTTCGGAGATGTGGCCATTCAACGCGCGCGCGCACACACACACACACACACACACACACACACACACACACACAGTAGCAGGCCTCTAGAGAGCTGTTCTGTTATTGGTGTTCACTCATATTTTTATCAGAGAGTGAGAGAGGAGAACGAAGTGGTTAATCAGTTCCCTGTAGGATCGTTTACTTCTCTCTGTCTCTCTGTCACACTCATGCTCGCTCTCGCTCTCTTTCTCTCTATAGATTTTTGTCTCACTTTTGCACTTTCTCTGTCCTCTCTCTCTCGTTCTCTCCCTCTATCTGCCTATACTGTATTTACTGCAGAGAGAAGCTCTCTCTGTGTGTGTGTGTGTGTGTGTGTGTGAGAGAGAGAGCGTGCTCGCGCTCGTCTGTTCTCAGACACCTGGCACCTGTGAGCACTCCTCCTGCCCGTCCGCTCTTGAACGTTGAACGTTTCGTTGTCCTCCTGCGTCCCTCTGAAGACGCTGCCAGCTCCAGACTCCCTGCTCCGTCCTCTCTTTCATTTATTTGCCCTCCTCTGTGTTTTTTTTTTCCATGCAGGTGGAGGCGAAAAGACTCGCTCTCATTGACCGAGAGAGCACGGAGAACCCTCGGTGCGCATAAAGAGCCGCAGTCTGGCGTATTAGTTTAATTAACAAGCGTGATCCGGGCCCAATTAGAGCGGCTTATCCGCGCTGCACCTTCCAGACACGCAGCCCTCCTGCCCCACGTCCACATTTTCTCAAGAGTCCTTAAAGAAGTGCAGCTGTGTGAGAGGTTTAGGCTTTATTTTCATTTCATGACGCGCTCGGGCACTAAAGCCTGAGGAGGAGATGATGCGTTACGGGAAGCAACTGACGCGAGCTTGATGTTAGGATGATATTTGATTCATTTCCTGTTATTGTTTTGTTTTGTTTTTTTTTGTAATCACTAAAATCATGTTTGAATCACTTCTAGTGAATCGAGACGCTTCACTCCGGCGCTCTCGGCCCCGAGAGTCGTCACTGCGGTGGAGAGCACGCCGGGATGGAGCTAAACTCTGTAGTCGCATGAAAGCTTCCTAAAGATCATGACGAGTTTGATCTGAATCAAATCTTTACGGTTCATACGAGCAGCACCGCAGTAGGAAGCGACTCGCCGCTTCGGCTCGTGTGGCTCTTTAGGGCTTAGACTCGGCTCAGATCTCCAGCTCTGAACCGATCACAGCATGTCTGTCTCATTGCTCCCGGCGTCCCGCGCCTTGCGCCGTGTGTTCTTAAACCGATCCTGGATCAGCTCGGACGCTTCAGCGTCTCCGATTCCTAACCATCGACTCCAAGCAGGACACGGCCATATTTAAAACCATAAACGCTGCTCGAACGAACACTTTGTATTTAATCAGCTCAAATCGACACTTTCTCATTTTCGCTTTCTCTCTCTCTCACACACACACACACACACACACACACACACACACACACACACACACACACACACACACACACACACACATCAATATTAAATGAATCTGAACAAAATATTTACTAAATTTGCCATATTTGAATGAAACATACTAAACTATTTACCAAATTTGTATTTATTTCCAGTGTCAATGCACCGAATATCATCTTTTACAAAGATAAATAAACTAATGATACAGTATATATACATATTACTACATGATAAATTCACTCATATACACTTTATACATACTTACATACACAGACACACACACACACACATATACACACACACATGCTCACTCACTCACACACACCCAGATCCACTGCCACCTGTCCAACACACCTCTCTCCATTTCCATCTCTCCGCCTCGGCTGCTGTACTCAAACAGAAAGCTGAAATCAAATTCGGGCTCTTTATGGCCAGATCCCATCTTCAGCGTCTCCGGGAAGGAGCGTGTAAGCGCCGCTGTGTATCAGCAGCTCCTCGAGCAGAGCAGAGCAGTGGCTTTTGACATCCTGTTCAGTCACACCAGAGCTCTTATCTCTTCCTTACACTCGTAAAAAAAAACCAAAAAAAAAAACCACCTGCCGCCTCATTCTGAGGGTTCTCTCTCAGCCAGATCCGCCCCTTACTAGTTCCTTTTCCGACTTTGAGGCACTCTGTGATTCAAACACTCTGCAGCGAAGAGCAGCAGGTACGTCTGCATATGTTCTGTACTTGCACACGGGGTTTTCTCTCCTCGTGGCATGACTTGTTTGCATTTCAGGCTTAGCGGAGCTGCTTGACAGGGAAGTGAGCAACTAGAGATTGCGTAGCCATCCACCAGGCGCATGAACGCATGGTGAAATAAAGCAGAAGTCGCCCCTATTGTTGGAATTTTACCATATGCAAAGTTTCCACGTGTGTGGCCTACAGGAGAGTCTGGATTTTTATTTATTTATTTATTTATTTTATTTTAACACTCACCCACTGGTCTGATTTTGGGAGAGTCAGCCTCTTAATTGTGCGTCTGGCAGAATTATGGGTATAAGAGACAGAGGTTTGGGCAAAAACATAGGAAGAGGGGTGCAGAAAACTGCCGTCGTCAGCAGGCTGAAGAGCCGAGACGACACACACACACACACACACATGCACGTGTGCTCAAGTGCTGAGGCGACACACATGCATACCCAAACCAAGCAGTCTGCTATCAATTATGAGGCTTAAAAGCAGAGGGCTGAAACGAATAATCATGCTCCCCTCGCCACAGTAACGCAATCCCCCAAACCGCACAGACAGACAGAAGGAACCCCAAATCGACGCACAGCCCATGACATCAGTGCACTTTAGTTACTGGAGTAAGTGTACAAGACGGAGATCCATCATCCATCATAAAATCCCTGATACACATTCCCATAATGCCACGCCAAGCTTTCGTCCACTAACAAATGATGCGATATCAAGTCTGCACTCCTGATCCCAGCTGAACTGAGACACTTGAGTAAAAAAAAAAAACAGACAGAAAACTGAGGCAGCAATATTGCAACAGATTGATGCAACTATCACGGGCACAGGCCATTCTATTTATGGCCGTAACAGCTGCGCTTCGATGCAATTAAAAAAAAAATCTTAGGTGTTATAACGGACTGCTTGTGGTTTCTTGACTGACAGCGAGAATAACTCATTAACAACTATGCAGCAAGCCTTGATCAAATGCTTCACCTTTTAGTATGCAAGAATTCTATTTCTATTTATTTCTGTTCTATTTCTAAGTAACTAGAGCCTATTGATAATGCATTTAGCTCACTGGAATTCAGATATCAGCCCATTAAATCAGCCAATAAACATACAAATATTTTAAAATTTTACTAAAAGCATGAACATGACATTAATGAACTTATTCTATTCTTTTCTATTCTATTCTACATCAAGGTCAATATATTGGCACTTACTGTATTAGGTTTCAGAATCGATAATGCATTAATTAAGGAATTGACAGGAAATTATTCTATTCTATTCGTATACTGAAATGCACCTTTTACATTACAATATCAATAATGCATTTGACTTTGACTAAAGACATCAACAGGATATTAACCCAAATCTCCATTCTATTCTATCCTATTCCACAATAACTATTTTGGCATGGTCCCATTACAGGACATGTCAATATAGTTACTTTGAAAGGATAGGTTACTTTATTGACAATGCATTTGACTAACTGCATTTCAGATGCCAGTATTAATTCTAGTACAAGCATCGAGACAAAAAAAATACGAACTGCATTTCTATTCTATACTTTTTTTTTAATGTAATCTATTCTCTTTTAAAGTAATAGTATTGGCATATGGGTTGCAGTATTGATAATGCACTTGACTACCTTGCATTTAAGATATCTGTCCATTAATCAGTCAACAACAACAACAACAACAATAATAATAATAATCATAATAATAATCATAATAATAATAATAACAATAATAATAATAATAATAATTCTACTAAAGGCATCAACAATAAATGAATACAAACTCACATCTCTGTCAATTCTATCTTTTTAAAGCAGCTTTAATGGAACGACAATATTACCATCTTACCAAAGTGCTGAATTATATAAGACATGAGTGCATTATTCAGCCAATAATACCTCATTTACAATTCTACTGAAAACCTCAGTATAAAAGTTGATCCAAAACAAAGGCATATTCCATTTTTTTTTTTATCTCAAACCATTTTTATTAGCATGATAATATTAACGTACAGCCAAGGTACGAGTCAATTTATCACTGAATAACAAACCATCTGCGATATTGTTATGGAATCTATGATTCTGAATTTTATGTGGATTCTAATGTTTTGTTTTGTTTCTCATTCAAATCAACTTTTTTTGGCAGGAGCAGATCATGTTACTGTATCACCACTGCATTCAAATAACTCCACTTCAGAGATGAGTCCATTAATCAGTCAATAAAGTATTACATTAGACAGAAATGATTCTACTGAAAGCATCACAGTGAATATGTATAAACAAGGTGTGTGTTCCAGTTTTATTCTATTCTGAATTTCTATGTTCTACTGTAAAGCACTCCCAAAGTGTGGTGTCTATTATAGAAATTTTTGGTCTGTTTTATGCTCCTCTGCTGTCCTGTAGAATACCCATCAAGTTGCATCATTAGCCTACTGAAATGTTAAATCACTGTTAAGTCTGTTTAAGTTAATTCATAAGGTTATTAGATGATAGACTATTCTTTAATGGACAGTGCATAAGGTTGAGATAAAGCATGTTATATGCAATGAGCTGCACACCCACCCACCTACACACACACACACACACACACCTTCTTCCGCAGACTTCATGCTGAACTGAGCGGAGCAGCAGAGCTCGGATCCTCTCCGTTTGCCCAAAGCCGGCCGTGTGAAGTTGGCGCTCGAATCGGGACGCGTGCACGCAGGCGCGGGCATTCACCTTCTCGATACGGGAGCGCGCAAACTTTCCAATACAAAGAAGAAGAAAAAATAGAGATCAAGCGAGTGCAACTGTAAACGCTGAGCGAGATCAGTGTAAACTGCGCATCCCGATCCGTCGCGTGGCAGTTACGCGTTTCGGATAAGCGAGGCGCGTCAGGCGTTAGTCACTCAGCACGCGCTCTGTCGCTTCTCATAGTAAAGCTCTCCGTGCGTTTACCGGCGTTGTGTGACGCGACTATTTACGGAGCTCCCGCACCGCGCTGTATTTAAACCTGGAAAATACCCTCCTACCCACCCACACCACCTCCCCCTCCCGAATCCTACGCGCCGCCCTCCGGTCGCTGACGGTCTCGCGCCCCCCGACACCCTCGCAGCGGTGGGAATCTCTCTCCGAGAAGGAATTCCGCCTGCGCACGTCAAGAGTTCTGGACTGATTGTTGCCACGTCCGTGACACAACACATTATTTATAATCATAAAAAAACGCATTCAGTGTCACATTTTACTATCACCTTTATTTTGCACAAGCTTATTTTCATTACGCACACTGATGTCATTACCTACCTAGATGTTAAGTAATCTTTAATAACCTTGTCGGTTATTTTTATTGCCATTACAACATTTTCCCTTTGGCAAACCATTCTGCTTACAGAGGCACTTGATTTAATTTAGATAGTTTGCTTATTTGTTGTTCGTTTACTCATCTCATCCTGGTCAAGGTCACAGTGGGCATCAGACAGGAACACAACCTGTCATGGTATTGATCCCAGGAATTCTGGCCAGGAGGCAGGTACACACTCTGTAAAGGTATTGATCCTTAGCATATCCAGGGAATACTGGGCATGGTGCAGGTACACAGCCTGTCAGGGTTTAGATCCAGAGCTATGTTGGGAATACTGGGCATGATGCAGGTACACAGCCTGTCAGGGTTTAGATCCAGAGCTATGTTGGGAATACTGGGCATGATGCAGGTACATAGCCTGTCAGGGTTTAGATCCAGAGCCTAGCCCTTTACCACTGGGAGCAAAGTGGGAATGCATCCTGTTCTCCTGATTCCAATCCATCGCCAGACCACTCTTATATGTAAATTATATTACAACAGTCATGCTTTGAATTTGCTTACAATTTTCATGCCACATTTACAAAACATGGGTTATACCCTCAAAGTACACAAATACAGCTTCTGACTGAGGGCGGTGCAGTGGTGCAGCAGGCAGTGTTGCTGCTTCCGGGTCCCCGGGTTCAATCCTGTGCTCAGGTTACTGTCAGTGTGTTCATGTCATGTTCTCCTCTTGTACACATGGGGCTACTACAGGTACTGAAAACTTGAAATCATGTCCAGCTGAATTGTAAATGTGCGTGTGTGTGTGTGTGTGTGCATGTGTGTGTGTATGATTGACTAGTGTCCAGTTCAGGGTGGATTCTCACCTCGAGCCCAGAATTCCCAGGATTGGCTCCAGCTCCACTGTGACCCTGACCAGGATAAAGCGCTTGAAGATGAGCTGAAATGTCTCAATTTCAACTACAGAAACCTATTCAGGAAATTCTGATCTAGTCTTGGGTGGAATTCCAGGACATATTTTCATTTCTGCTCTGGAATATGTACTGTTCTGTGGACTAGAACGCAATGGGGGTTAGGATTAAAACCACTTGGCAAAGATTGAGAGGTTTAGCGAGAGATGATACAGAGAAATCACACTGTTCTTCTCCTGCTTGGATTGCTTAGCTGTCTGCGGTGACACTGACGAGTCATCTAGAGCGTGTTTCCCTTGTAGCAAGGGAAACTTTGGTTTCTTCAGACATTCCGAAAAGCACGGAGCTGTGAAGAGAGCAATTGGTATTTTCCATCCTAATATCATGAAACTGTTTCCTTGTGCTCAGGCAAAAGCTGAGCAGCCACATGCACGAAATCTTCTAGTCACAACGTCTTCTGGTTCTGAATCAGTTTGATCATGGGAAAGACTGTAATCTGATCATGGTCCTTCATTTCTGATGCTCATGTGATAAGAGCCCTCGGTGCAGAAGAGCATTGCAGGATGTTGTGCATTCGGCGCCGTGGGGGCGTAATTAGCGCTCGTCTGACTAACAGAGTAGTTCATTCAGAATTTGCATCAAACGCTTTTCCAGGTCTGAAATGCGCTCTGGCATGTAAGGCAGAGAGGAATCATCATCTTATGATGATACATCCGCAGCCATTAGGAATCAGAGAGTAAGTGCACTCCCAGAACATACACACTACCGTGAATACACCCCACCACACATACACACCACCACTCTCTGTGCTCATATTTGCTTTTTGGAGGCAGCTGCATTCCACAAGCTCATTTGCTTACAGTGAATGAGGCTTTCAATGCAAAAACATGTGTCAGATCTGCTGTAGTGCATAAAAGCGTCTCAAAAAAGGGAGCTGACTTTTTATAACACCTTGATATCACTCCAGTGCCATTATTCACAGCAAAGAGACTACATGCTAGGTTCCATCTAGCATCTAGAACCATGAAGGGTATAAGCATATGTAAGAGCGTCCCTTTCGAAAGCTTTAGAAACCGTCCAATGAACCTCAAAGAAACCTTTTTTTTTCATTCATCTAAACATATTTATATCCCCCTGTTCAGTTCTTGAATCTGATTGGTCAGATGGTGTTTGTTGATTTATATTTCTATAACAACAGCACTCATGGTAATGCCACTGCAAATCACTGGTTTATGTTTCAGATGAAAAAAAATATATAATTTTTATTCCTGTGATTATAGCACTTCAGAACACGCTGTTATTGGAAAATTAGCAACTTCAGGCATTAGTTCCGCTTCTCATCATCACCACATCACATCACACCAACCAGTTGCTGATTATTTTCCTATAACATAATAATAAGTGTTTTATTAAAGAAATGTCTAAATCGATACCTCACATACATACATGTAGAGTTCACGGTGTCTCACAATACACAGCACGACCACCCAGCCCTACCTTCTCTCAAAGTTTAGCTCTTAATCTAACACACATGATCCAGTCTTCAGTGGCATCCAAATATTAGAGCCAGGTGTACTAGAGCTAAACTCTGGCTGTGTGATAGATCACCAGGAATGGGGTTTGGCACTGCTTAGATCATCCACAGGTTACTCACTGCTCCAAAACAATAGATTTTCACTCCTTGGACAAATTTTTGTTGTTGATTTATAGTATCTCTTCCTTCATCACAGCTATCCCTGCAAAGATAACCACTAAGCTGAACAGATTTTTTTTTTTACAAATCATTCTTAAAAGTAAAATTGTCTTTCTAGCAATTGCATTTTTTATTGTATTGGATTGCAAAGATTGAGAAATAACAACTCAAACACTTTGTACAAACTAGCAAATGTCTTTAATCCTGGATTATATCGCAATACTCGATCTTGACCTTCAATAAAACTTAATCCAGTAAGCGAAGGACGTGACGCTGCTGCTCTTTTCTTTAGCCGTGTTTCTAAAAATGCGTATCGAAGCGTAATGATGGAAGTTGGCAGTATTTCAGGCCAATGACAAATTTCCGCCTGAGGCCATAATTCATAGACGAGCCACATCTGCCTCGGTGTCCTCACATACACACACACACACACTCTCTCACACATGTGCATATTTACAGTAACCACAACTTGTCTGTGGAGGGCATGAATGACATGACTCATTCTTGCTGTGATTTGCAAGCATGAAATGATCAGTCTTACTCTTGTGTTGTCTTTATGTCAGACCTTTTGGCAGTTCTAATGTGGTTTCTTACACACACACACACACACACACACACACACACACACACACACACACACACACACACACACACACACACACACACACAAGTTGTCTAATATGTACACTCTTAGAAAAAGGGTTCTTTGTATAAAGCATTTTTAACCTCCTAAAAGGGTTCTAGTCTGATAGGGTTCTTTTAGAACAACAACTGAAAAAGTCTTAAATGTTCCAGATTTGACCTTTTTTTCTATAAGTAGCATTCATGAACTATCATCACTACTTAAAGTGTCCAATATGAAGCATTTCCCTTCTCCCTGAAAGTTTCCTCAAGAGTAGTTTAACAAAATATGAAGAAATCAAATTTGATGTCGCTGTCAGGGCTTTGAGTAATAACAAAATAAAGTGTTCTTTAGCAGAGTTTGAGACAAGGAAGAAATTCTGTAACAGTGAGTCATGTCTCGATCAAAAATCCTTTCAGTCTTACTAACCAGATAAATAGCCCATAATAATACTAGGGATGATGTTAACATTATTTCCTTCAAATATAATGCAAGGGATTTCATGCACCTAATTCATGAACGAGACTAAACATTGATGTTTAGCTTGTGGTGTCGTCTGGCAGCAGTCTGCACGTGGAAGAAAACAAAATCTCTTAATAAAATGACACGCTGTCTTGCTTGGAGCTGGGGCAGAAAGTGATACAGTATTCAATACACAATATCCTAAAACCCAAAAAGAACTTTCTAGAAAAGAGTGTGGCCTCTCTACATGCCAGTCCCAGTGAAGGAGGCGTGGCCTCGGAGACCATCAGTACTGGTTCAGGAGACATGACTTATGTACTTGACAGTTTCAATGAAGAAGGTGTGGCCTCTAGTTAAATGTGGTAAGGTGTCGTACCTGTCAGTCCCAGTGAAGGATGAAGTCATGATCTCTTTGCCCATTATTCACAGTGGAAGAAGCATGAAGTCTATACCTGGCAGTCTCAGGAAAAGAGGTGTGACCTATATACATGGCAGTCTTATTGAAGTAGGTGTGGCCTGTATACCTGTCAGTACTAGTGAAGGAGGTGTGGCCTTTATACCTGTCAGCACTAGTGAAGGAGGTGTGGCCTTTATACTTGTCAGCACTAGTGAAGGAGGTGTGGCCTTTATACCTGTCAGCACTAGTGATGGAGGTGTGGCCTGTATTCCTGTCAGCACTAGTGATGGAGGTGTGGCCTGTATACCTGTCAGCACTAGTGAAGGAGGTGTGGCCTGTATACCTGTCAGCACTAGTGATGGAGGTGTGGCCTGTATACCTGTCAGTCCTAGTGAAGGAGATGTGGCCTGTATACCTGTCAGTCCTAGTGAATGAGGTGTGGCCTGTACACCTGTCAGCACTAGTGAAGGAGGTGTGGCCTGTATACCTGTCAGTCCTAGTGAAGGAGGTGTGGCCTGTATACCTGTCAGCACTAGTGAAGGAGGTGTGGCCTGTATACCTGTCAGTACTAGTGAAGGAGGTGTGGCCTGTATACCTGTCAGTCCTAGTGAATGAGGTGTGGCCTGTATACCTGTCAGCACTAGTGAAGGAGGTGTGGCCTGTATACCTGTCAGTCCTAGTGAAGGAGGTGTGGCCTGTATACCTG
>JAQMYM010000018.1:3030066-3042380 GCA_030014255.1 Parauchenoglanis ngamensis | reverse complement strand
AAACAACAGTCCATCATTATCCAGTCTCTTTTAAAGTCATAAAAATAAAGAAATAATTGAATTAGAAGGCGTGTCCATACTTTTGACTGGTAGTGTATATATATATATATATATATACATACATATATGAAAGTTTTTTTTTTACATTTACATTATTTACATAAATCCGTGTCATTTGCAAATGAGTCGACTCATTGATTCAGCTTGTTTAGACATTTACATTTTAGAAAGGGAATGAAATAAACTAAATGTTACCTGTGCATGAAGGTTATATGAATATAGTATTTCTATTTAGTTGTAGACATATTGAATTATCTATGCGTGATGCCAGTGAAGACACTAGTCATGTATCATTTGCAAATGACTCAACTCACTGAGTCAGCTCTTTTAGACGATTGAATTCTCCGATTTAAATTTTGTTAGGTGAAGCAAAATAAACTGAAAGGTATGTAATGTATATGAAAGCTATATATCTATAAGTTATGTATATTTTATATATGAACGGTATAATTCCTTTATCAGGCCAAAAAAGACGCTAGCGATGAATCAGTGATAAATGAGTCGACTCTTTGTGCCGGCTCTTTTAGATATTTGAATTTGGTTGGGGGAAATACAATAAAGTGAAAGGTATCTCTATGTAAAAGTTATACATACATATGATCCTTCTGTCAGGCTAATAAAAATGCTGTCACTGTGTTCATGATGAGTTGACACTTCGAGCTGATTCCTTTAGATGAACATTGAGAATGTTTTCGCATTTCATCGGCATTCTCTAAAACCATTAATCACGTTCATGCAAATACACAGAAAGCTAGTGACTCTTATCAAAGCTAATGTTACTTTAAGGAATAAAAGACATGCTGTTGCAGGCAAATAATCAACAACTGTTACGACTCGGAAGTGGAATATTTCCCACTTACAGCATTCTTTATTCCTCTTATTCCTTTTAAATATAAAGTATGACATGTCCTGCAACCAACAAGAAGTAAGTTTCTGTTATCCATTATTTCAGTCAGCTGTCCAACATGTTATAAAGAACAGCTGTTCCTTCACCAAGCTTGCCTTTTTTCTCTATTCTGAAGTTAATAAATACAGCACCAAAGATTCCCAAAGTGCAAAGTCATCTTTTTTGTAAACGATTAAAGGTTCGCTATGTACGATTCAGTTATTGCAACCACCTGAATGCCCCTCTCTTACCCTTCCCTTTCCGAGCGTGTATAAGAGCCGTCAGCTGCCTGTAGCGTATCTCCAAATACTTACATTTGCACTCCTTTGCTTTTTCTGTGCTAAATAATAAGTATGATCCTCCATTTTTCCAAAATTTGGGTTCTCAAATTTGTTATCCAGCACCAGCAAACACAGATTCCTCTTTTTTCTTTTTTGTCTTCCCTTCTTCTTCTTTGTTGTCCTTTCAGAGCTTCCTTCCGGATTCACGCAGCCACTTGTAAAAACGCAAAACATGGAAGCCGCTCTCTACGGTTGGTTGGTTTGTCCGTTCTGGGCTACTGTAGCGGCGCAACATGGCGGCTCCGTAGAGGCGGCCCCGCTCCCTGTGTAGATATAAAAGACTCATTTTAAGCTTCCGAAAACACAACGATTCACAATTGCAGGTAATGAAAACACTTATGAATATTATATTCCATTTCTGCTAATAGATCCTCCTAAATCCTACATAGTGCATGTTTAAAAAAAAGTCTCAGAGAAATAATTTTGAGCATCAACCACAGTGACTTTGAGAATTAAATATAGTTTTATCCCGTAGCACATATTCTGTCACATGATAGCGGACAAAGGTTTTGGAGCGTTTGAGGTGAATATACAGTAGCTAGCTCGGTTACTCTGATAAACCCTTGTACGTCATGACAGGGGACGCGATTTTCATCTGTAATATGTACCAGTCGATTGGCCTGGCTCCATCCCCATTGCACTGTCCCAAACCCAGACATTACACTGGCTTGTGCGTCATTAACACCAAAGCCATGATTATGAGGCAAAGCCCCCTCCACATGGGAACGTGGGCTAATCAGGCGTCTAATGAAATAAAGCAGCCCTCAGCTCATATCGACCTGCTAATATCACCAATACAATTATGAACATGGCGCTGCCAATCTTCTATCTGCGCCTAACGATCGTCTGGCCTTCATTAGGCCTGGAGCAGCGGGACGGTTATGAAGAGATAGATATAATGGTTATAATGTTCCTGATGTGTGTGCGGGAGCATGGCGTACATGTTCTCCACCTCTGTTTCTCTTCACGTAAGTGTTGTGAGTGTCTCTCTCGTGTTCTGTTTGCATACAGTAATTACGGAGGTAGGCTGGAAAATGACGCGCTTTTCTTGAGAACTGAGGGCCTCATTAGTATGTACAATGCATCATTTCATCCAAGGAGCTCTCGCTGTACAATTATGCTGAAAGCTCTTAATCTCCTAAACTCTGCGATAGAGCCGGATACGTGTAATTATGTTATAAAACGAGCTCGTGCCGAGCGAGCAGGCTGTCGCACGTCGGTGGGACCTTTAACCTGTCACAACTTCTGACGTACACACACACAAAAATGCATACACAGGCTCGTGCAATGTGTACTGTATTTAATGCATTCTTGACTGTTTCATCATGTTGTAAGTTTAATAAAAAAGGATATAGAGATGTTGTTTTTTTTATAACCTGGATAGTTAATATGATTTGTCAATCATATTCTTCCATCGTGCACTTTTTATGGGGAGAAATGTCATAGCTTGTCCTTTTACCGCATGCCATAAAATCTTTTAACAAGAGCCGTTTTTATTCAGTCACATATACTGTATAGAAGATGAGATAATTCATTTTCTTCTTCAATCAAATAGCTTGCACCAAAACCAATAAAATATTGTGGTCAAATAAAGTATATGCAAATATAGTGTTCTTTATATAGTCTGGATTTGTTCCCTAATTATTATATAGAATTTTTTTTTATTTTCATTGCTTTGAATATTTTGTGCTTTGAGGTTTCTCTTCTCATTGACATGCTATATATTTTTTTTATTCAGGAGAGAGAGGCAACAACTATGTGATGTGGATGCTTAATAGCATTTAACACAACTATAAATGGATAAAAAAAATACAGTGTGTCATTCTTTAATTAATACATATCAGGAATCCACATAGAGGAATCAGACACTTCAGGATTGGGTGTAATAGGAAAATAATGAATCTTGGACTGCTAAAAGTATCTTCACTTTATGTCGTAGCACTCTGGGCATGGATTATTTTCCTGTAACCGCACAACCTGTCATGCGTAACGCCTTATAACTACGAACACCACAGCGCCGTTCAGTTCTCAAATCATGCTGTTATAGGAAATGAATCAACTTGTTTGGTTCTTTGCTGTATCACACCACTCTGTCGCTGACTGTTTTCCCATTACAGCACACCCTGAAGTGGTCTATTCCTTATTTAATATAAATATCTTTTACATTAAATCATTAAAAGCATTAAAGACGTCTAAATGTGTGTATTTTTAAAATTTTACCATGTAATCGTTGGCTTCCTTCCTCCACTCTGGTTAATGTGGAGCGTATCCAGGCCTCACTCATGTACAGTGTTTAATACTGAGCATGTAATCTGATTAAATATTATACAATTTAGAAATGCTCTAATAGCATTTAGCAATAACAGCTGAGTTATAATAATAATAATAATAATAATAATAATAATAATGAGGAACCCATTTTACACATCACTAATGGCAAGCTTTCGTGAACTCTATCCGACACGACATCGACGTGATGGTCCGATAAAGGTCAGAGGTCAAATGTCAAACTGCAATTTATGTCTCGGAGATATTTCCCGAGATGAGTCGAATATGTACATTAAGATAATGTGTTTGCGTCCTAATCTATAGAGGAACGCGGTGCTCTTCGCCTGAGGGCTCCTAATGCACTCAAATGTATTTATGGGCAATAATTAAAAGGGAAAAGCATGCATTAAAACTGATCAGTACTTAGCAGATCTAAGCAAATGAGATTAGCATAATGAATAGTCCACTCTACCGTGCCGCAAAAACAGTACAGTGGATTTTTATTTTTTTTTTGCTGAATATGACAAGGTTAGGATTAGAAGTGGGTCTCAGTAAGTGTGTTTCTCCAGACTAGCGCAAGGCTGGCAGGTTATTTTTTTCGGAGAAGCAAACTGCGTTGTTGTTTGTGATCTCAGAAGGTTAAAAAGGTGCAGCCCTTTTTGAGATCCCAGACAAAAGCTCAGCGAGCAGAGAACAGGGTTATTTTCAGTACATGAATGGCAGAAGGGCATGTAGGAGAAGTGTGGAGTAGTGCACTTTCACTCGCACTCCCTCGCTCTCGCTCTTTCATTCTCAGCTCTGTCGCTCGCTCTGTTCCACTCACTTCCACTCCATCTCTCTTCCCTTGACTCTCCCACCCTCTCTCTCTCTCTCTCTCTCTCTCTCTCTGTATTGCTGAAATCTTGGCTCCGGTTTCTCGTCAGCCGTGCGGACAACTCCAACAGACAAGAAAGACTTGCGGTAATAAATATGATTACGTTTCATCACTTCCCTTCACCCCAGCGCACTTCTCTAAACCCCTCTAAAACAAGCGCGAGAGTACAGAAAAAAAAACGTTGCTCTTCCGTGAGCAGCATCAGCTGCAAATGATTCAATACCCCAAAGGTTAATTTTCAATTTGCACAGTGAAAGGTTACCATTACGATTTGACCTGCAAATTGTATCTTCCCTGCTAATACCCTATCATTTGATTTTCGGGTCCCTTTGTAGTCTGGACCGGGGGCTTGCTATATCGGGTGACTACCATCTGTTTATTATTTAGGCCATGCTTGGCTACACAGCCTGTCTGAATTACACGCTGGTAATCGCTGATCACACTAACCCCCACCTCTTTGTCCAGCATTAGTGTGTACCTGTATTAGCATTTTTTGATCCGCTAAAACCAGATATGCTGAGCCGCAGAGATCGTTCACACCAAGGCGTCAAAGTACGACTTACAGGTTGGAGGGGTTCAAGTATGTCCATCCGATCCATCCCGCTAATCCGTTAAGGATCGTGAGGAATCTGGAGCCAACCCAAGCTCACTTCGGGCGAGAGGCGCGGCACACCCTCGGCAGGTCGCTAGTCTATCTCAGGGCTGACACGGAAACGAATAACCACTCACACTCACATTCACACTTATGGGCAATTTCGAGTTGACCTAATCTGCAAGTCTTTGAGCTGTGGGAGGAAACCGGAGCACCCTGAGGAAACCCGCGCAAACTCCGCACAGAAAGGCCCCAGCTGGAAGGTGTGTTCGAACCATTAGCGTTTTTGCTGTGAGGTGACAGTACTAACGTGCTTAGCATCGAATATGAATGCTTGGATAAACAGTGTAGAAATAATTAAAGAATAACAAACTTGGACAAGTGCTTTTAGAGGAAAATAATCAACCATGTGAAGTGGAGTTACTTTGATTATTTTCCTCTAACCGAGCTTCCAAAAGTGTTTTACTCCTCTTACATCGCCAATGATTGCATTTATCAAAAAAAAAAGTCATGCATGTTATATATCCAAAAAAACAAGTTATAACTCACATTATAGCAGCTATAAACGGTCCTTCCCTCACCAGCCTCTTTTATTTTCATCTCTTAACGTTCATAAAATCATAAACTCCTCTGTCCTGAAGACTTTCCCATGGTGGAAAAACGTACAGCTTTACGTCTGACTGTGAGCGCTGACACTGGAGACGCCTTCCATAAAGGTCACACAAACAGATCTCTTAATGTGAACGCACCATAAAAGTCCATGTGAATGAGCTGTTAGAACAAGTGCAATAATATAATCCTGTGGTTTCTCTTGCCTCCAAACTACTGTCAGAGCTGCTGTTATAGAAAATAAATTAACACCTTCTGACCAATCGGAATCGAGAATACAGCTGAAGACTTTTGGTTATTGTTATCAAGGGTTAGGCACTTTAATTAAGCCATGTTTCTAAAATGGCTTTCAATACATTGTTTTTGGAATCACAAACGCAGTTAAAATGATTCAGGGAAATACGTAGATCTCAGAAAGTTTCTGATTTGAGCAATAAATGTTTTTTGCCCAAAATTTTAGCATAAATAATAATTTTAAAAAGTCATTTGTTTACTTTATTTGAGGTCACATGCAAGTTCATGGCACTCATATGTGTTAATGTGAAATGTATGTCATTAAAATAGTAGGAAAATATCAACAAAATCTCTAAATGATGATAGGAATAAGGAACCAAGAGTTATTTTGTCTAGAATTTTAGAATTGTTCGAATTCTAAAACACTACTAAATGATGTATTAACGGTCGGTTAATGACTAGCGCCTGAGATTAACTCCATTAACACACCATTTGTTATCATAGCTATTGCAATAAATCTGTCCTCCTATTTTATTTTTATTCTTATTTTATATAATGATATTCTGTTGGTTTAATTGCGAATCTGCCTTCAGAGATGAACAGACATATTGTTTTTTTTTTTTTTTTAATAATAATAATGAAATTAAAACAGAAATCAATCAGGAAATGTGCACGTGGCAGGACGCCATCGTACATCTCGTCCTTATCGAAGCGTTTTCCTTCTGTTTCAAATCCTCAGTGCTTGCTTCCTTTGTTTTTTACTTTCAAAGGCGAGCCACACACTCACCAATGCGGTAATTTCAGCGCGTGTGTGTGTGTGTGTGTGTTTGTCTGAGAGAGTTAGTGTGTGAGGGTTAAAATGGCTCCCAGTGGAAAAAAGCAGTGGTGGAAACGAGTGAAAAACCACCAGCATGTGGAGTGGCGTTCCGGCGTGCCTTCTGTGTGTGATTAGCCCAAGGAATTAATGGAGGACTCAGGATCGGCCCTTATATGGTCTGTGTGTGTGTGTGTGTGTGAAAGGCTCACTGTATCATTGAGAGCCAGCACTGATAAGATGAGAAAGAGAGAGACACTGGGCAAGGATACAGGGAGAAGAGGGAAAAAAAATTGGAAGAGAGACAGAAAGTGAAAATTGGAAGAAATTGGAAAAAATAAGAGAGGAAACAAGTGAGAGGGTGCAAGGAAAAAAGGAGAGACAAAAGAAAAGGAAAGGAAGACTGGAAGACAGATGAATGAGAACAAGAAACATATAGGGAAGACAGATAGAAAGAAAAGATGAGATAAAAACTGAGGGAAGGTGTGCAAAAAAATAAAAGTATGGGTTTGGGAAAGAGAGACAGAGGATGAAGATGATAAAAGAATAGGAAAATATTGTGTTAGAAAGAAACACGAAAGACTGGGAAATACAGAAAGAAAGGTAAGGTTAGGAATGAAAGAAGAAGGAAATGATTGGGAAAGAAAGAAAAGGAGGGAAAAGTTGGATACAGGTAAAAACTGGGAAAGATTAAAAAAGAAATATATTGGGAAAGATTAGGAAAGACTGAAAAGACTGAAAGAAAGGAATGGGAAGAGATTTGGAAAGGAAGAAATGGGAAAGATTGGGGAATAAAGAGATAGGAAAAGATTGGAGAAAGGACAATGCAGAAAATGATTGGGAAAGAACGAAATTGGATAGAATGAAAGAAAGATTGGGAAAAAATTAAACTGGAAAACCCTGGGAAAATAAGAAATGGGAAAGAAAGTAATGGGGGAAAATGGGAAATGAGAACGGGAAATGATCGGGAATGAAAGATATTGAGAAAAGATTGAGAAAAAAGAAACCGTAATAAATACAGAAGAAAGCAATGGAAAAAAAAGTAATAAAAAAAAAGAAAGCAATGGAAAAAGATATTTTTAAAATTTTAAAATACTTTATAAATACTAAGATACTTTTAAAATTCCTCTAGTTTTCATATCTTAAGAAAGCCTGAACAAAAAGGGAAATATTGATATGAGGCGTATAGATGTTTGGGAATGGTGGATGGAATCTGGGGTTATTTATCTGCAGGAGGTCAGGACAGTAATGACTTCTGTCACTGAGAACGATCTGCAGAACTCGCGCATTGACAAACAGACATGATTAGTTGGATCTGAGTAAGCAGCTGTCGCTCCATCTATCGGCAGGGAGCGGTCATCTCGCTTTCTGTTACTGACGCTGCCATTGCTGCATCCATCCATCCATCCATCCATCCAACCATCTGTACAACAATACACCCGGTGGAGGGACACAAGTTTGTAGGGTTCCTCGGATAGTTCTTTGGTTTGTATGGGATTTTTTTTAATCCCTTTTCCCACACGCTCCCGCAGTTTTCCCAGGATATTTTCTAATAAATTACTTGGTTCTTTTGGTTTTTGGTTCTTTTTCCCCTTACAGATAGAGAAAAACTCAGTTTTAGGGTTCCACATAGGGACATTTCATCATCTTTTAATGTTAGCTGCAGAATTAAATAATCCAGATTTAACCTTTTTCCTAATGTACAAACACTCTCAGGTGTCATTTATGGCTGGACAACTAAATATAACAGTTTTAATTTGATGTACACTGAAATGTTACACAGAACAAGAGAAAAGAAATGGAACTGAAGGATACTGAAGGATTTTTAGATATAAATGAAATACTAACCTATAAAGTAGCACCCACGCCCAAGACATACATTTCTCAAATTGTATTGTTCTTTATTAATTGAGCAGTAGAAGCTCTAGTGTAACTGGTTTTGCTGTTGGTGGTGGGCGTGGCCTGTTGTTACTTGTGGGTGTGGCCTGTCAAGTTTGGCAAAATGGTAGCCAGAACATATGCAGCGTACTGAATCAATTATACACAATACTGTTACTTTGGTAGAAAAGTATTTTAAATTCGAACAAAGCCCAGAAAGCATTTGACATCGTATAATTGTCCTGATTTTTTTACACCAAACAGCACAGGTTAGGAAATGGTGAAAGCGTTAATTGACAATTAATTGACAGCGACAAATCGCTTAATCGCTTAATTTAATTTCTCCATGTTGTGCATTTACAAATAGATTTATGAATATACAATGTACACTTCCTAGCATTTAAATCACAGTATAATAAAACAGAGTGTCATCTAAAATCTGGAAAAATGAAACAATCGGTGTGGGAAAAGACATTTCATTCAGTCAGCTATCTCACAACAGTTTAATTTCTAAACATTTTATTTTGCTCAATAAAAACATGTAACGTGCACGCTATAAAGTTTCATAAATGATGACCTAAAACAAGACTTCAGCAGTGGACTCAGCTTTTGCACCAGATCATAATCGGCTCGATTGAAACCACGTGCTGTGAGGATCGGGGTGCAGCCGTGACCCCTGAGCCATGATAATCCGTTACGCAGCATGTCGACAAACTCGCTCTGATCACCCTGGGGTAAAGGTCATCAAAAGGTCACGTTCACAGCTCAGGCTGGAGTCAACCTGACCCTTTCCCTTTACTCTCTCTCTCTCTCTCTCTCTCTCTCTTTTCTTTTCTTGGTTTCTTCCTTCATGAGTCTTCATCACATTAGGGTTGCCAGGTCTGCGCCCCCTTTGCTCCTTCTGACAACATGAATAATGGCCAAAACCTCCAGGATGCGCACACACTCCTGGCACAGGAGAGCTTATGAAGATGGGAGAGAGCGATAGCGACCAGGAGAGAGGTAGAGAGCGGAAGAGAGAAAAAGAAGGCAGCTGAGTGTCACTGCTGCTTGATTCCTCTCTCCTAGAAAATTAAATATTGATCAATCTCAGAGGCCCACAAACAAAGAGCAAGAGATAAAGAGTAATATAGGAGATAAATAAATGAATAGATGGATAAATGCACATGAGTCCCACCTGCTCAGGACAGCGAGGAAGAGCAAGGACGATGCTCGTGTCCTGAAAGTGTACACACACACACGCACACACACACACACACACACGCACACGGACCCAACTCCAGGGACTGAAACGAAACAATGGAGTTGTTTTCCCTCTTAGTCCTTTGCTCTAAACACAGGTCGGAGTCTGGGCGGCTTTTTTAATGATTAAAAAAAGTCCTTATTGATTAAACCTGATGTCATCATTCCATTAAATTATAACCTGCCATTCAAGGTAAGTATCTCCTCATCACTCTTCTGCTGTTAGCTACTTAGAAAAATGTCCCATTGAGTCAGGCCATTGCTTTACATTACATAGTCATTTGTTTTAAAGGAATAATTTCTCAAAAAACAAATCATTCGCCTAATTTTTTTCAGTCTGCGGTTTGCTTCTTTAATTTTGCCCTGGAGCTATGAGCTAATAGACATCTGTGCAAGACAACATGTTTCTCAAGAATATTTTAATTATAATATTTAATTATAAGACACAGGCCTTTGTTTGTTTTATTAAAAATTACTATGAACATATAATGGACAGCCAGAGCCACTTTTTTTTTTGTTTTTTGGATGACCCCACCTTACATCCCACCTTCACACAAGTTAAAGGTGGAATTCTAGCTGAAATAATAAAACATGGACTGTCCCTGTTATTTTACACACTTATGTAGGGACATTAGCAGCATAGCTCCAGTGCAAAAATGAAGAAAACATGGGCATCGGATACCAATCATGAGAATACACAGTATTTGGAATTTTGAACTGGAATCTAATTGGAATTTTTTAATGACATTTGTGCTGTTTACATTGTAAGCCTAAGTTAAGAGATTATCATATTGCCATAACTTATATTAAAACAACAACAACAAACATTCAAGATGAATATTTGTTCTTGTAACCCTTAGGTAAAATGACCTCAACATCTTTTTTTTCTGAGTTACAATTCCCTTCTTTATCTAATGTTATTTAATAATAATTTTATGGTTATGTTAATATTATTGTAATTTTAGAATTATTTATTCTTAGAATTTATATATTTATATTATTTTTCCATTTTATGAAAGATCTTAGATAACTAAAGTTTATTATTTATTTATTTATTTATTTATTTATTATTATTATTATATTTTTTGTAGTAGCAGTATGCATTTCTTGTTGGAAATTCCAAAGGAATGCCATATAAATTGGTTTATTCTGACCACTAAACAGAAGGTGAGGCTTACCCAGCATGTGGAAATGCCTGGAAGCCAGCACTATCTCTCTCCATACAGCACTTACTCACGTGAGTAATGAACTGTTTGCATTATTCCCCCCATGATGGGCATCGACGAGCTGCAAAACATCTATTGAATATGGCCTCTTAAACAAATTATGACAGGGACCTTCATGGGCGATTGACCCCAGGCGACCCTCCATAGCGGGGATATTTATGGGCCGCTCTGATAGCGCTGTGCTTACATTATGCCAGGAGAGGGCCATATATTACAGAGCCGAGGAGAATAAACGCCACGGACATAAAGAAAGTCCTGCGTCTCACATACATGAGCACAGCGGAGCTGCATCATTCGGTTTCCATCTTATCTGTCCACTTACGAGGGGGGAGGACGTGAGATTGTAGAGGAAGTTATATGTTATGTGCTGTTTGGGCCACAAATCAGAGAAAAAACTGTGGATCAGGGAGGAAAGTTGTCACCGGAGGGTTGTTTTTTGATGTGAGGATCTAAACACAGAACATGTTCGACTCAAGATTTTGCTAGAATCAGCATGGTATACATAGACAAACAAATTAAGGACTAACACATTACAGGTGAACACACTCAGGTAACAAACCAATGATGGGTCAGGGGTGGAGGCAAGGACCAGAACATAGAACAGAAGCAAAAACATAAGCACATGGCACTTGTTGTCATGGAAACCATGATGCAAATGGGTACAGGTGCCTGAAAATTGTTCTTTGGTGTTTCTGGTATTTGAACTCACAACATTTTGGTCACTAGAAGGACAATCCGTGACTTTGGAAGGAACAAAACGTTTAATAAAAAAAATTTAATAATGTACATTTTCTCTTAAATCCAAATTTAGTCATCAACTCATACTGTTTTGGGGTTTTTATTTATGCTGGAGCTCCAATGCTAATCTTGGTAAACAAACAAAGAAACAAACAAACTAACAAACAAATAAGCAAACAACAACAACAAAAAGAGTACCACTCGCACACACTTTCTTTAAACTGCTTTCTTGAAGACAAACACTGTATGACACTATTATTTATCAAAAACTAAAAAAGGAAGTCACAGATCTAAAAACAGCAGTACTCACTATCTTGAACCCAAATGACTCTTTACCTCAGCACAGTCTGAATTCAGACGCAGGATGGAGGCGTGGCCTACAGCCTACGATGGAGGCGTGGCCTAAACATCAGCGATAAATCGGATAACAATAGTCACAATCCGTTTGGAATGTATTAGGGAAAAAATTATTCGGAACCTCTAAGACATTGAATTCTTATAGGGAACCTTTAAAGGTTCTATGTAGAACCCAACAAGAACCTTTTTTAAAAT
>JAQMYM010000018.1:2998504-3029966 GCA_030014255.1 Parauchenoglanis ngamensis | reverse complement strand
TCCCAGCAACGACAGTGGAAGGGAACTGAACCATGACATTAAGACATGACACTGTTTATATCCCATTTTAGTGTGTGTGTGTGTGTGTGTGTGTATGTGTGTGTGTGTGTGTGTGTGTGTGCGTGTCAGCCTCTACTCGAATATCTTCCGGATAAACACCTGGCCTACCCATTTCTACTCTGACAGATGCTCTGTGCTTGTCTTGTATTTACACAAGAACTCAGATGAAGTATAAAATGGCAGTGCGTAACCATGTGTGTCTATGAGACACACAAACACACATACACACACATACACATACACACACACACACACACACACATAGTACAGTCACACAGTCTCTATCTTCAACTCACACTCCACTGCCCTGGAAACACACATACAGCCCCTTTTACATCTGTGCTGTCACGCGTCACACTGCGAATGGCCTCACACACACACACACATACACACACACACACACACACACACACAGCAAACGACACTGGTGGGGGGAAAAGCGACACCTAGAAGTCTATTCATGTCATACGGCGGAGCGAAGGGGCTTTTTTGCCCGTCTTCCATCGCACAACAACCATCAATTTAGCTCGGTGGTGGCCGGTTGCAGCTCCGCCGGCCCAGCTGTGTTTGACACAATTTATCTGCTCTAGTGAAGCACATCATTTTTGATTATTAACCTCGCGGCCCGGAAAAAAAGCCGAAGCCCCTCCAGAGGTTAGGATGGGAAATGACAACCTCGGCCGCTGCCTTCCCCAGAACATCATGCGCTTGGCTCTGACTGTGGACTCGTTTATTGAGGTCCTTCGCCTCTCCAAAAACATAATCTCAGCTCGCTGTTTCACTAGAAAGAGAGACAGAGAGGGAGAGAGGAGAGGGAGAGCGAGAGAGAGAGGAGGGAGGGAGGGCGCTATGGATGCCTGTCCCATTAAATTATAGTGTTTTCTAATAAAAGGTTGAAGTTTCTTTGCCCAGTCATGTGCATGAAGAACGTGCCAGTCACCTGCTGGTCTGAACCCCTCATCACACACACACACACTAACGCCTCCAAACACCACAAACACCCCAGTGTCACGTAGTTAACGTCATGTATCCGTTTCAGTGACGCTTACGCTTTCTTGCTACGTTCAAATGTGTTTATATATATATATATATATATAAATTTCATTAACGTTTTATTTTTGTTGTACTCATGACTTCAGAAGCCTAAATTATTTTATAGAATTTAAATAAATTTACAGTTTGTGACTGTATGTTGATGTATTTTGATGCAAAAATTATGTTTACTATCCTGGAAAGATTTGGCTAGCATAGATGCTAAGTGTAACTGTAGCCATATAGAGTCTTTCCTTAGCAATTTATCAAGCATATAAATTGATATTCCTGAGAATTTTGTCTTCTTTCTATGGTCACTACACCTTTATCTTGTTCGTTTCAATGTCATAATTGTTGTTTTTAATTAACCAATGTTTTCAACAGGACAAAAAGTTTCAGCTGATTGATGCTAAGCATAACGGTACACAAACAAAGCCTTAGCAATTTGCTAACACATCTGAGTGAAATGTTGATATCCCAGACAATTTTATTGTTTTTTCACTGCTGCTACATCTAGACAATGTTTGTATCAAGGACATACAGTAATTGTTGGTTTGATACAGTATTGACATTTTCAATATAAGGTTTGTTTAGCATTGATGCTAAGGTAATTGCAGCATAAATGTAGCCAAACAAATCCTTTTCTTAGCAATTTTTTGACAAATCTGACTGAAATGTTAATATTTCTGAGGATTTCGACATGTTTCCACACTCACTATACTTTTACAAGATTTAAATCTTGGTTTGATACAACAATAACATTTTTCAGAAGAACGAATTCAGTTAGCATTGATGCTAAGTTAAATAAAATGGAGACTTTTCTTAGCAATTTACCAACACATCTGACTAAAATGTTGGTACTCCGGACAATTACGTCTTCCTCCCACTGTCGCTACACTTTTACATTGTTTGTACTGAAGACTTAATATAATACATTGGTGTTTTTCAACCTTGTCAGTCTGATTATCTGAGTTAAAAAAAATAAATACATTTAAAAATTCAACACCTTTTTACTATCAATTGAACGGAAAATCTTTCTACTTGAAACTTAAAATAGAAATCTATGGGACAGGTGTTAAATTCCATCAATAAGCATTTATGCAAAGCTTATTTCACATACACGGATTGATTTCATGAATTCTTAAGCCAAAGGATTTATAACTGAGGCTCTAAAATATGTATCATTTGTCTTTTCAGACATTGGTCTACTTTTTCAGAGGGAAGAATTTAGCGTTATACGGGACCGATGTAGTCGTGTGTCTCAGCTGGCGCATGGATACCGCTGAACCTTCTGGAAAGTGTAAGCAGCCGGAACTCCTTTGTGCTGTATTGCTGCAATTCCAACAGTTTTAATAAGACTATCTCTCAAGTTTCATTCAACCTAACCCTTTTGTTGATACAAGATAAAGCCCCTTACACACCAAGTCTGAATTTTTGGATGAAATATTCGCCCGGAATCATGCAGATTATTAAACAGGAGTTGTTATTAGTCTTTACGCACCAAGAACGAAATTTGCTACGATGAAAAATAAAGTCGGATCTGTCTTGTTTGTTGTGAAATTTCGCATGGGAATCTTATGACCTGCCCAATCAAATCAGGGTTCCACTGGGTCACACAATAGAATGCGGGCAAAAGAGGTGAGCAGTTTAATAAGGTAAGGAGCCAGGATACCTGAGAGAGCCTCCAACTCCACCACAGTCGTCCTAAAATATCCATCTCCATTCCAATAACAGGTGTACACAAAACTTAATGGTTATAAGTCATTATAAGGCATTTGAAAGAGGTGTAAGAGTTCAGTACAGGCAAACATTAACTAAGGTGACTAATATAAATGTGGTAGATAACGATAATGCTGAAGAACACTTGCGTATTCCTTTAACAGCTATGTGCTATCCAGCTAAATTATTTGCCTCAGTCATTAGCAAGCAGTTGCTTGATGTCCATATTGTTCATTTCACTCTCTCTCTCTCTCTCTCTCTCTCTCTCTCTCTCTCTCTATCTCTGCTCACTCCGCTCCAGTGTCTTCACTCTGCGGACACCGGTGCCATTACATCTGCCCATCCAATAAATTAAGCCCACTTATCCTTCTGAATTATGTTATGTTTATTGATGCTCGTATAATTTGATTTTGTGCAAACTCCATTAAAGATTACGCCCCCCGTCACAGCGCGCGGCTGCCAGCTGAGGGAAATATAATCGGGTTATAATGGATCTGCTTAGTGCATTACAGTGGGGACCCCGACAGACTATTGTCATCTTAATAACACGCGGATCGATCCCTGCCTCAAGCCGCACGCCATGCCGCACTAAATGACATACAGCTTTCATAACCTACAATCACACGCCTGGAGCATGTCACACACATCAGCACAGATGGCAATTTTAGCCAATATATTAGGAACCTGGCCAAATGTTGGTATGTATCATCGATTTACATGATGTACTGATGTACTCAGTTCATATTTCATTATATTTCAGTTTGAAACAAGCCTTCGTCCTTCATGTACACTTTGAACAGATCTTTACATGAGGAAAACACTTTATGCTCACATCCTAAAATCACTTCTTTGTTTTACCTCCAAACTATTTGGAGAAGATTGATTAGTTTCCATTTATCAGGTGCTACTAAACTCAGATAGATTAGATTAGATTAAATTAGATTAGATCAGTGATATAGAAACCTGACGGCCTTGGGGAGCTGGGGGGAAATGAGCAGAATTGATTTTTACTTTGTTTATAATAAATGTACTTTTCAGAACACACTTTTTCTTACATATAGATTAATATAAAAGTGTTTTGTATTGGATCTAGAAATGCTTTATCTATCAAAATATTACAACTTTATTCTTGAAATCTTGTGAATATTTGTTTCGGAAATCAGATATATTTTTTTTCTTAATACGTTGTGATTTTCTCCTGAAATATTATGGCATTATTCTCCAAATTGTGTGATTTGCTTCTCATAATGTCAGATATTTTCCTTGAAATATTATAATTTATCTTCGTATTATCAGATATTAAGATGTTTTTCCTGAAATATTATACGTTTATTCTGATATCAGATGTTTTTTTCCTTAAATACTTTAATTTTATTCTCATGATATCCGATATTAAGATGTTTCTCTTGAAATATCATGAGTTTATTGCAGAAATTTTTGAAAATGATGGAAATTATAAAAAACAATTTACATTCCTTCTACAATAATTATAAAATCTATCTATCTATCTATCTATCTATCTATGCTTATCTCAGCAAAATAAAAAAACTTCTGATGATATCTTTGAAGCAGAAATGTTTGCGTAATTAAAATTTCCATAGCATTTCTCATGAAATTTGGTCTCGCTCTTGCTCATAGTTAAACTGGTATAAATTTTATTTAGGTCATGAGAGATTGTAGTGGACCTTCTGGAGCACGTTGCTTTGACATAATGTTGCTTAATCCAGCTAAATTCCTAAAATAACCACATCTCCCCGTTACAGCACTTGGATTTTGAGTTCCTCTTGAAGTCTGATCATTTAATTAGCTACTTGTGAAATTTTGTCCAATCCCAAAGCCGAAATCAGTCTCTGTGTGAACAGTATCTCCTGGAGCTTCTTCTGATCGGCAGTGTGTTAACTCTTTAGCGTGAGCCATTTCGCTGATATACAGTCTATAAAGCGAGTGTGATTCTATCACTCAAACTGCATGCGGTTTTGCTTAATAAGCAATCTGAATGCACTTTTAATTTCTACACATGTCTGATAATTCGTCCACATGCAGATGAAATGTCAGTGCTATGATGCTAAAGCTAATGATGCGTGTGGGGAATCGCTGTTTTCCCGCGCCGTCCCATTAAAACCAATACCCACAAACATCTGGATCTGACTGAGGCACGCGCCATGTGGTGCTAACCCGGGTGCCAAAAAAAATTGAAATTAAGCTGTCGGGATGTCAAAAAAAAGACCATGTTGTGGAAGATTATGGTCTGGGGCCGTGAGTCAGGCTTGGCTGACATTTCACAGTGGCGCATCACAGGATCATCAGCGAGAGCCTAATTCCAGTTATTATTCTGCTTCAACTGTTGCATGACGGGAAACGGGACGGCCGCTGTCATGCGAGGATACAGAAACCGCACATTATGTCACGGCACAGCGCGAGCCGACTGTGAACCACTGACTCCAGCACGAAAAACGTGACACGTCACAAAGCTCACTGACTTCCTTTACAAGATTTGTATGTATAGTTATGTCATGCTAGTTCAGCTATTTGCCGGCCTTAGACTTTGGATAAACTTCAGCGGAGCTCAAAACTGGACATTTTATTTACACCAAATTATTTTAGATGTTCAATCATGATCTTATTTCCTTTATTAAATTTTTATTTGTGTTTCTTATTTTTGTTTGAGCACTGTGGTAGTCTGGACATGCCATTTTCTTACATGCCTGTTAATGTTTCTTGAATTATATGAAGAATTATTCATGATTCTTCATTTTTATTATTTATTATTTTTTATTACCCTCCCCAAATTTCCATGTCTTATGTTCTGTAGGGAAACAAACAAGCTAAACAAACAAGCAAGCAAACAAACAAACAAACAAATAAATGAGTGAGTGAGTCAAGAAACAAGCACATAAACAAATAAACAAATAAACAAAGAGTCAAGCTATCTAACTGAGTAGCTACCTGATTAAACAAACAAACAAACTAACTAATAAACAAACACGAAAGAAACAAAGAAATGGAAAAATGGGGGGGGGAATTAGCAATAAACATATAAACAATTGAGCAAGAACAACAAATACACAGACAAACAAATAAGTAAACAATAAACAAACATGCACAAGTGAATAAGTAAACAAACATATTTATTAATGAATTAATTAACAATAAATAAGGAAACAAACAAATGAACAAACATTAATATAAATATATAAACACACAACCAACCAACCAACCAAACGAGCAAATAAATACAGGAAGAAATCTTTTGGGGGAAAAAATTTTTGATCATTACTTATGAAGCCGTTTGGTGGGAACTGCATTGTGTATAAGCTTTCAACTGCTTTTGTTGTGGTGCAGATAAAAAAAAAACAAGCGACTATATTTTGTGGTAGAGAAACGAAAACAAAACAAAACAAAACATTTATTGATTGTCTTGATTGATTACCAGTTAAATCATGATTCCATATAACCATTAAAGTAAAAATGTGAAAAATCTAAATAAAAAAAATGCACAAGGAATATTTAAGAAAGAATAAAACCTTCTCTCTCACTTTTATATGTGAAGGTTTATGTGTTCCTGCTAACTACTTACAGGGTTACTTAATTCACTGTGATCTATATGTCCAGCTGAAGATGTATAGACCGTGTTCCTGTGGCACTTTTATTGAGAATAACCTTCCTCCTATTCCTCCAATAAGCCATTTATATGACCTGAGCTGGTGTTCATCAAGCGGCTTTAATAAAAGCTACGCCTCGCACGTCTGCCGCTGCTTTATCTTTATTTACCTGCAGTATGTGCCTTTCTATATGGCACTCATTAGACACTTTAATACTGTAAAAGGGTCTGCTTCGGCCCCACCGTGTTTTTAAAGGAAGCTTTTTCTTCATTCCAGCACTTAGGTTTATTAGCGCACCTCGCTGAGTTAAGAGTGCGGCCCTCCCAAGGAAAGGGCTAATCAGGTTAACGGGACACCTGCTCGCTGGCATGAGGGCCATTCTGGAGAAAGGATAGAACCCACCCGCACACACACACCCACACAAACTTTCCCACAATGATGACTTGACTAGAACATGAGTAAAGAAATATCAGAGGGATAACAGTAGAAAACAGAGCTGACATGGCGCGCTTCCTGAGTGGCGCTCTGGGTGGGTTTTTTTGCTTCATGAAGTGCTCGTATTACCCCCAGCTGGATTAGCTCAGCTCTCTTAAACTGTGTGTGTGTGTGTGAGCGTCGCTCCGAAACCTGCGCCTCCTCTTCCCCTCGTCTCCTCCTGACTCCCCCTGTCGAGCCAGCGATGGAGTAATTCTACTGATGATATTCATTATTATTGTTGGTCATTATGGCAATAATAACAGTCTGGAGAAGGCCTAAACAAGCAGCGGACAGTCGCCGCTTTTGTGTACATCTCTGACAAAAGTTTACAGGAGGCCACAAAACAAAAAAAAAAACCAGGACAAAAGCCAGCCATAAACTAATGACTGTGGCACGTCAAATCCATGCCACAAATAATACCTTCCGCTCTGAGTCACTTCCTGTTACTCAGATCAGTTTATTCGCAGCCTTTTTGAGGTTTTTGGCAGAAGCATGAGATCGCTCATCAACTAACCCCCCCAACACCCAGCCCTCCAGGCAGACTAAACCCCAGACTACCCCCTCAGTCGAAATCGGACTCATTTCTGTCATTGCCACAATACTATACTGTGCTCAAACACACCGAACGGCTGTTACAGTTCAGCATTGTGTCTTACAGAAAAGTCACGGTTCGCACGTGTAGATTTCAGATGCTTCACGTGTTTACATGTAAACATGGTTTACATGGCACTTAACATGCAGTGCATTTATTTTTGCATGTGATTTTTAAAATTTTTTTTTTTTTACACATGATTCATTTGTGGGTTTTCATTTGATTCCTTTATCTCCATGTCAATTTTCATTTTTTCTCATGCAATTTGTACACGATCGTCGTATGTTGTCGTATGATTCATTTATCTTTTCATGACGTATTTATTTACACACGTGGTTTGTACACGATTCTTTTATTTCCGTGCCATATTTCCACATGACTCATTTACTTTCACATGCGATTTCTTTCATTTTCATATCATTTTCCGCAGGATTCGTTTCTTTTCACATGATTTTTGACATGATTCATTTTTCACCTGAGGCGTACACAGTATTGTTTTATGGTCAAATCGGTTGATCGTATATTGAATTGTTTCTTTCTTTCAAGTATATTTAATTGATTCCTTAATTTCCAAGTCAATTTTCAACTCTTTTTTTCCACGTGATTCTTTTATTTTCACATCATTTTTTAATATGATTAATTTATTAACCTGCCATTTTTTTCTCATGATTTGTTTATGTTCACATACCACATAATTGCCTTTTTTGCACAATATTCATTGCGGATATTCTGTATATGAATGAATATATATATATAGATTGTATTCATATCTATTATGTGCATTCATTTCTTATATTTTGTACATATATTAATACTTTGTATTCATACTTATTCATGTGCATATCTATTTATGTACATATTTATTTCTTATATTTTGTATACCACTATTGCTTGTGAAGCTTGCACACAGGAATTTCACTCACATGTACTGTACCAATGTACCAGTAACGTGATGTGACAAAGTGATTGGATTTGAATTGATTTGACCATTTTTATACACGAGTCATGTATTTTCAGATGTCATGAACTTTAATAAACAAGTCACTAAAAGTTTTTACCGTATTTTTGTAGTTTCCGATGTTCCAGGAGCACTCACGAGACACTGACACAGGTGCTGTTGAGACATTTGTCATTTTTGACCTGAAAAAAATCCCAAACACGAATAAAATGCGTCTGGCAGACGTGAAACACGAGCATGCGTATATTTATAATGTTTGAGAAAAGAAGGAGAATATATTGAAATATATAATTAATAATTTTACGATAAAAATGAGCATAATGTCATAAAATAAAAAAAAAACCGTGATAATATTACAGGACATAAGTCGGAATAATTTCAAGAATAAAGTCATAATTCTATGACAGAATGGTAATGATTGCGTTTTAAAATGAGGAAATGTTGATGTTGATGAAGTTATACACAAGTATTGATTTTACGAACCTTATTTTTCTAATATTGTGACATTTTTATCATAATTTCAAAAATCTTAAATTGTTTATTTTGGCCTGAATTCTCTTTTTGCTTGGACTTTATCTAGACGACATAAAAAAAGAAGAAGCTTTTTTCCTCGCAGCACTTGTGAGCTAATAAAAAAGTGGGCGGGACTCAGGTAAAAAAAAAGAAAAAAATCGATCTGCTTATTATTAAGTAGGGTACACGTCAGGCTTCGTCTTGACTGGTTCACGTGCCGTGCTTTTGTAGTAAAATTCAGTTTTGTGTTAGGATTTTAAAATAATGGCGCCTCTACGTGAAGCAGGAGATTCCTGAGACAAAGGCATGACCATAACTAAGACTGCTAGTAATTAGAAGCCATGAATCCGTACATTATAATTGTAATGTAATCTCATCTGGCTGCTCCAAAGATCTTCAGAAGCAAATGGTCCGAGAAGTTTAAGCCTAAATTGGTAATGGATGCAGAGCGTCCCCTACATTTATGCACCGCTTCTTCCCCCGTTTCCCCCAGCATGCCTGGTCCCTCGGGTCAGCGTGGCATCGAGCGTTGGCACACACTTGGTTAACAGATGTCTCTGCGCGTCGGACATGCACCCGCTGTACATTTCACGCATGGCCGGCCACAGATGCGAGTCACTATGGAAACATGCCTGATCTCGGCATCGCACCGGAAACACGCTCCCCTCCAATCGAACCTAATTGTACCATATTGCTTTTCTTGTCTGACAATAAAGGGGGTGGAGCAGGAGGCCCGTAACATAATTACTGACTCCCTCAGCTTTACAGAGAGAGAGGAAGAGACGCACCGTGATGGACGCCGCACATCAAAACCAGTGTCAATGAAGTGTACAAACTCAATTTGCACTCGTAAGTTGAGGAACTGACAATGATGTGAGAGCTGGAAGGATTGCCTTCAGCACAACTGCTGTGAGTTACAAGGTTTTATCGGCAGAGTGAACATCCGGGAAGGGAAACAAGGAAGAGAGAAACATATTTAAATGAGAAAAAGACCATGATTTACTTGAGACTGGAAGTATGAGCTGAAAAAATGATTTCTTTTTTTTTGGACATGAAAATAAGAGAGAGACAGAGAGAGAAGAAAGAAAGAAAGAAAGAAAGAAAGAAAGAAAAAGCACAGTGAGTTTGTGATGAGTTGATAAAAAGAGGAGAGAGTTGTTTGGTGCTCAATGTGTGGATAAGTGCTTTATTTTGTTTAGTCATCCACCCCTCCATCCATCCATCCATCCATCCACCCCCTCCATCCATCCATCCACATGTTAAACGAACAGTGTTGTGTTTTGAAGGAAGCATGTACCTACTGTAGGAAGGAAGGAAAGAAGGACGGAAGAAAGGAAGGAAGGAAGGAAAGAAAGAAAGAAAATGATGGATGAATGGAAGAAGCAGGAAAGAAAAAAACAGAGTGAGAAAATGTTTGTGATAAGTTGAAAAAAAAGAGGAGAGAGTTAATTTGGTACTGAATTTATGGATAAGCACTTTATTTTACACAGTCATCCATCCATCCATCCATCCATCACGCTATCCAATTATTCACACATTAAAAAACAATGTTGTGTTTCGAAGGAAGCAAGTGCCAAAATATTTAAGTGAAATAAATTATTTTGTTTTATTGGCTTTAAAGGTGAGTACACAGAGGTCAGAAAGAAAGAAAGAAAGAAAGCACTATCATTTTTTTTGCACCTTTCAGTTTCATAGTAAGAAGAGCAGCAGAAAAAAGCACCAGCTGAAGGAAAGGAGGGAAATAAATAAAGAAAGCAAGAAAGTAAGAAAGAACCAATGGAAGAAAGAGAGCAGGCTGGTGCATACTTTTATAACTCGGCTCTAATCAATTTTTCCATGTCACATTTGCGAGGGAAGGCATTTTGAGCGTAACATACAATCTGCTATTTCTGACATACAAATTGCAATTTTTTAATCAAAACAAGAAACTTTCCACATTCCTTCTCACCAAAATCACATGGCTTAGAGTGAACATGCTGAAACGCAGCAGCAGGAGAGCAAAGAGCTCCCACGCTGGGAGAGCAGTCTCAGATACCTTCATCCTGAAGCATGAAAAACACACACACACACACACACACACGTATATATGAAAATAAATCTTTTGTCCTGTTCATCTCAGCATATTCACCTGCGCTTTAAAAAAACTAACTCGCTCTAAAGAATCGAAGAATTGAAAAAGTATATGTTCTCCTCCAAAATCTCATTACGAGTGCAGCTCCAATTCAACCCATACATAAACGTTTAGCGTTTGCAGAACGTATGTGCAATGTGTGTGTGTGTGTGCACGTGTTTGTGAAATTAAACAAAGACCATATTTCAAAAGCCCTCAGCCTATGTGGAGTGATGAAAGCGAAGCGCTGAGATCTCAGACAGAATGCACAACAGGGACGCGCACGCCTCGTTCCCAGACAATGTCAATAGCTCAAGGGGAAAATCGTTTGTCATGCCGACTGAAATTGGTCTAAATGTATACATTTATTATTGTCTGTCTTTAATTGATCGCAGAGACGCCCCGAGAAATACCAAGGGCCTGTTACAGGGGCTGAGCTCATTTACTACACACACTCAGGGAGGATTCAAGGGCATCCGGGGTCCTGCTGAAAAAAGAACGCCAAGGAAATATACCGATTAATGATATGCTAAAGTAGATAGATAGATAGATAGATAGAGAGAGAGAGAGCGAGAGAGAGAGAGAGAGTTTAATTTGAATGAAACAGATTACGTATAATGCACTGTAAGTGTTTAGTAAGATTAGAAAGATGAATCAAAGAACGAAAGAAAGAAAGAAAGAAAGAAAAGGTAAAATCAGTGAATAGCATCTATAAAAGATTAAAAAGAAAGAAAGGAGGGGTGGATGACAAAACAGAAGATAGTGACAAAGGATTGAAGAAGCAAGAAAGCAAGCAAGCAAGCATGAAAGAAAGAAAGAAAGAAAGAAAGAAGAAGAAATAAAGAAAGAAAAGATGGTATCATTGAATAGTATGAGCATAACATCCATAAATGATTAAAAAGAAAGAAAACATAGATGAAATTTCATAGAGAAAGCAGAAGATTGTAACAAAGAAAGAAAGAAAGAAAGAATTGAGTTGATGAGAAACTTTGTTTTGTGCTCTTTTTTTGTTTCACTGTAAAAAAGTTAGACAAATGAATGAATAAATGAATAAACAAAAGAATGAATAAAAGAGTAAAGGAGCCAAACAGTCCATGGTGAAGGGAAGAATTGCTGAGTTTTTCTCGTTTACAGAGTACACAGAAACAGAGACAGTCTTGTAACAGTGTGTGCGTGCGTGTGTGTGTGTGTGTGTGTGTGTGTGTGGGAAGCAGGCTTCATGCGAGTAGAGCGATGTGCAGATTCGCTGCGTGACTTCCACACTTCCTCTGGAAAAAAGCCACTGAGGTAAAGAGCGACTGTTGCGAGCGCAGATAAAGACCAGATGCTTGTCTCAGCTGGCAGAGGGAGCAACGTGGTCATGTGGAAGAAAATATTTTGGCGATTTAACAATTATTCTAGCAGTTTGAAACTAATGGCACTAACTGGAAGGATGGTGAGCTAGCGATTAGCGCGTCGGTACAGGTCGAGGCGTTGATTGGAGCGTGAAGGTGTTAATTCAACACTGTTGGTCCTGAGTGGAGATTCTGCTGTGCAGCTTGTTTTTAAGAAGCATAAATGTACTTCTATGAAGGCTATTAGAGGTTCTGTATCTCAGTGGTGCTGCGATTATTACCCCTCACCACACTCTTACCCCACCCCCCATACCACACTAACCCCCACCCCTAGGCCTTGTCTCAGACCACCCAGGTTTTGCTAACCTTGAGCTGGTTCATGAGGACCAACTGTTAGAACCTGACCTTAAATTTGGGCTCCTCAAATGCTCACATATTCTCAGATTTCATTTGTATTTTTTGTACTTTTCACAGTGGATGTACACTAAACAGTTACTGCAAGGTTGTTTGTTTGTTTGTTTGTTTGTTTGTTTGTTTGTTTGCTTTATTACTTTTGGGGTCACATAGATACCTTAATAAAAAAGGCACAAATATAAAAGATAAGGTAATCATAATTAATACTCTAATTCCATCTGGATGGATGGATGGATAGAAGAAAGCAGACAGAAATGTAAGAAATGTTAGAAGAAAAGTGAATAGAGAAGACGGTGAATCATTGGATGAATGAATGAATGAATCAATCAATCAATAAAAGCAAAATGATAAGAAAGAAAAAAGAGATAGTAAAAATGTTATAAGAGGAGCGTATGAAAGAAGAGGGTGGAAGAATGGATGGATGGATAAATGGAGAAAAGAAAGAGAGAAAGAAAGAAAGAAAGAAAGGATGTATGGATGGGTGGATGAGGGAAAGAAAAATGAAATAAAGTGATTGAAACCGAAAGAACAGAAGACAAAGAAAATACAGATGGATGGATGGACGGATGAAAGCAGAATGAAAGATAGAAAAATAAAAAAGGCAGAAAAGATGGAAGAAAGCATAATGACTTCTAAAGTACTGTAACAAGAGAAATTCAGCTGCACTTCAAAACCAAATCTCTCTCTTGTGTTAGAATTCGTACGAATATAATGCTGGGAATTGTTTAACGATAAACAATATGGAAAAGCCCCACATCCAAGCATTTTCAATCTCACAATAGACGAAAAGAAAAGGAAGCGAGCACTACGGAGGAATAACAGGAGACAATCTGCTCGCATCCTGGGCCCGAGCGAGAGAGCGAGGCGGCATCTTTTCGACGGCGATTATCCTCCAAAGTACTAATTACCAGCCATCAGAAAACTACAGCCAGTTGACACTCTACAATAAAGCCAATGATTTCCAGTCGAAAGGACAGAAAATGTTAATATGAGGGGTTGGGAGATAGGGGCGAGGCTCGCTGTAAAAGGAAGTGGCTAATAAGGTTTAATGATGCGTGACAGGAAGGCGCGCTATGCAGGGGAAACACAGCTGGCTTCATTTTGTAAACTATTTGATATACACATCTATCCAGCGCACAATTATCAGCTGCTCTGGGGCCACTGGGGACAGTTTAGGACCTCCAATCAGGCCATTTTACCCAGCACCCCCAAATTACAAGGAAAATACGTTAATATAATACCTCCAGTCTCCTTTAATTCTGGGGTGACCTGAGCATAAATATAGGGGTCGAGGGTGATGGGTGCGTCATTATTCAATTCGATTCAATTTTATTTGTACAGCACTTTAACAATAGACATTGGCACAAAGTAGCTTTACAGGAATTTGGAGTACATTTAGATCCCTAAAGAACAATTCAATGTGACAAGGAAAAACTCCATGAGATTACATGAGGAGCTAGACTCAAACCCAAAGGGTTAAGTAAGCTGGAATGATCCTCGGTGGTGTTCTGGCACCCTCATAAACTTGGAGAATTGTGCTTGTATCTGTGACATAATGGACAGCAGACACCAAACTTGAGTTCTCTGGATCACGCAAAACAATCATGTTTCAAAAGAAATAATGAAGATCCAATCATGATCCATCTTCTTTAACAGACGTCATCCAGGTTATTGTCCGTAATGTAATGTGATGTGAAATCTGTGATCGCTGTGTGTTCTGAACGTCAGCAAACTCAGCGTTTGATTTTAACACTGCTGATGAGTGAACTGGCCATCTTCATTTAATTGAACTTGGAATGACATGCTATAACTGTAATGGCTTGTGATAGCTGTATTGACATGACATATGTGATAACTGTAATGACGTGATAACTATAATGACATGTGATAACTATAAAAGTGTGATAACTATAATGACATATATGATAGCTGCAATAGCATATGACAAAACTGTTATGACATATATGATAGCTGTAATGACATATAGCATGCAGTAACTGTAATGATATGATAACTGCGATCCCTTATGAGATTGCTGTAATGACATTTGATAACTGCAATGACATGCACTAACTGTAATCATACATGAGATAAGTACAATGATATGATACATGTTATAACTGTATTGACATGACATATGTGATAACTGTAATGACATGTGATAACTATAATGACATGTGATAACTGTAATGACGTGATAACTATAATGACATGTGATAACTGTAATGACGTGATAACTATAATGACATATGTGATAGCTGTAATGACATATGGCATGCAGTAACTGTAATGACATGATAACTGTGATCCCTTATGAGATTTCTGTAATGACATTTGATAACTGCAATGACATGCACTAACTGTAATCATACATGCAATAACTGTAATGACGTTATAAATGTAATCAGATATGCAATAACTAATGACACATGAGATAACCGTAGACATAGGAGATAACCGTAATCGCATAGGAGATAACTGTGATGATATGAGATAAACTGTGATCACATATGTGATAACAGCAATGATATATCCAATTAGGTAGAGGTCATATTTAGTTTAATATCTTTATTGCGGTTTAAGCCACACCCACTTTGTGGTTAATTCCAAACACAGATAGAGATATTGGAGCACTAAACAGATACAGATGTCACTGTGTTACACAATGGAAGTGAAAAGAATGTTCAGTATGAGCAGATTGTGAATAAGGCTGCATTTAAAGTTCCCAATGTATGACCTTTTACTAAGAAAAGACAAAGAAATCCTACTCATGAACTTGGGATGGTCTCCTCAACCCAAAATCAACATGTAACAAAATTAACAGTAAAAACAGATTTTATAATTGCATCAATGATACAAATCTATAGAATCCAGGTGAAATTGTCCACTGAAGCAAAGGTAAAACTTGTGAGCCATGGCGAGAATTGGCGAAAAAAGGAAACTAGATCTTGTAAGATGATATTCAGCTCATGAATCATTTGTAAATTGACTCATAGCTTAGTCATTATGGGGATACTCTTGAGTATTAAGTCTCTTCATTCTGAAGTCGTGACAAATCTCTAAAATTGCTCAAGGGAAGTCAGAGGATGGTGGGAAAGGAAAATCGGAGGGTTTTATCGTTACTGAGACGATTCCTCGGACAAACTGCACTTTTGCACTTGACAATTTCCTCCGAATATTCCAGCCCTTGCAAAAAGAAGAGCAATAAAACAAGAAAGAAAAATGACTGCCTTCGGAGCAGCGTCTCTAATTTGCTTCCGCGGTGCCGTTATAAATATTTGACGGGAAGTATTTATCATTGCAGATGCTGTGTATGAAGCCTGAAGGGCTTCCTGTGCACTCAAAGGTCAGCGTGTAAACATACGACTGGAAGGAGGTCGTGTGGCGCAACGTGGCGCGTGACAGCGTCGCTGCTGAGCGGAAGAGTAAACATGTTCGCTTCACATCATAACTGAGAAGAGGCAAATTTATGAAGATAAGACAGATTGTAGATCTTTATTTTCCCTCTGGCGTCTTTGAAAGTGGACAAACTTTGGATAATTGGGTGGGAAAAATAGAGGTCGAAAGTTTAGTCAGAACAACAAGACCACCAGTACAGTCGAGCCTAAAGAGTCCATTAGCAAGAACTGTCATTTAATCAGCTACAAATAATTATAAATAAGTCATTTGCCAAAGTTGAATGAAATTGCACCCAGACAGCACAGTACTTGATTCTGAAAGAGTTTTATCAGTAGTTCTGGCTGAAATTCATAATAACTGTGGTATAAAAAGAAAAACACGCTTCCGTATCACATACTGTCATAGGAAAATAATGAATTATTTTTTTGTAAATGGTAACTCTGCCTCATCACTGCACACTATCGTTGATTATGTCCCTAAAACATCACGCCCCTAAATGTTTTATTCCTTACATAATGATGTATTACGATATTGATATATGAGTATAAGATTATGAAAAGGTTAATTTAGTATTTCATAGACGTTAGAGTTGCAATATAAGACGCATAGCTCCAATGCAAACCCAAAGAAGAAGATTTCAGACTTCAAACGTCTCGCTTGATTAACTGCATTCACAGGAAAACCGTGTAAATCTGATTTTTCACCAAACCATTCATTTCCGTTTTAAGACCATGCCAAGTTCCCTGGCATTGGGCCTTCCCAAAGTGATCTTCGTCACTGACCCCAGCTGTAGATGGCTGGATTGGTCTCCCTCTCTCTCTCTCTCTCTCTCTCTCTCACACACACACACACACCTTTCACTGCCTTGCACACGTCGTTTGGTGGCTTGGAGAGTGTGACGAAGAACTTAATTATGACCCTTACTGACTGCGCCAGCCCCTACATTACAAGCTAAAACAGGGTGCCTGCCAGTCCCTCTGTTCTAACCAGGCAGCTTACACACACACACACACACAGTCAATGCTAACGGCCGAGTGTTTATCGTCGGCCACAGTGTGCAGGTGACACTAATTATCAGCAGATGACAGTGGCAGTCCCTAGTGTGCACCAGATGGCCATGGAAGGGTCACATAGGAATCAGGAAGTGTGTGTGTGCGTGTGTGTGTTTGGGGTGGGGGGGACTGGCTTATGATCACTGATATCTCCTCCTTCTGCATGTCGAGGGCAAAACCGCTAATGACAGGCTAAGATTCACAGCAGGAGGAATGTGAAACAGAGGGAGAGGAGGAGGAGCAGGAGGAGGAGGGGTACAGACGGCCTGCGGAGGCTGTTATAAGACGAGGACAAAAAGGAATTGTCCTTGTTGCGCCACAAGTATGGTACATTTTTTTCTTTAAAAGAAATTCCTTCGCAACGTGACGGAGGATGGGTGCTTGTAAGGCGCTGTATAGATTGAACAATCAAAAGAAATCAATTTTAAAAATCAATGCCATCTGCATTCAGTCTTTTACTTGATTCCAAAGTTTTTCAAAAGTAGTGCAAATTTTGAGGATTTAAAAAAAATAATAAGAATGTTTTTTGGAAAACAAATAAATCACATTAAAACAAATTGTTTGGAAAAAAAAAACCAACATAGCCCATCAACATTTATTTATTTATTTGTTTAAATCATAAATTTAAATTGTCGAAATTATATTGTTAATATACTTAATGTTTTTATTGAATTTGATAAATATGTCGAATGGTTAAAAAACAAGCAAGGGAAGTCTGCATTTATGAAAGCGCTCCACATTTTTGCTCGGTGGTTGAAAGGAGGTGAAACACAACATATTACTGGTCAGTATTATTTTTCCTGCTCGTGCATGCAAAATCAGAAGATGTTTCTGGAAGACAACGGATTTTTACAGTAGCCAGACTTAGTATCTACGTTAGTATCGTAGCTCAAGTGGAAAACAAAAAAAAAGAAGCTAATGTTGGAAAGTAAATAGATCAAAAAATATTTAAATTAATATTCAATCCAACTAAATGTCACTTGTTAGAATTTCTAGAGATCTCAAATAAAGGTCATCTTGTGCTATATTGTAAACAAGGAAAAGTTTTGTCATTTCACTTCAAAATGGATAAAATACAGAGTCAGCCAAAAAAAAATGTATATGCACTTCAGGAAAAGAAACATTTGTATACATATTTTAATGCTAAATTTATTCAGACATCATGAGATCAATACAAGTTACCTTGGCCTCTACAATTACAAGAGGTGCTCAAAGTGCTCCTGAAGAGCGTATACGTCTCTGTGTATGAATCACTTTAGTATGCAGTACGTTAAAGGGAACTCTTACAGTTTGCTTTTTAAGAAACCACAAAAAAATGTATCATAATTTTGGCAGAAAACAATTAAGCAAAAGCATACTTGCATGAACTCTGTAAGACAAGCATCGTTTTTATTGAGAAAAAAAGTAGGGAAAAAAATCCACAGCAGAAGTTTATTTTCCAATCAAAATAGTGATAAAGTTAATAAATGTTTACAATAATATTTTGCCTATGAACCCATTTTCTAAAAACTAAAATTGCCATTAGTTTCCAGTTAGTGTTATTTATAGAGCTAATAGTATTTTGTGATTTCCATCACTAACAAACTTCGAACATGGCTGTGCTTCACAGATCCCACTAGGATCGCCATGGCTCAAAGGAATTAATACCTCTGATATTCAATACAACATTGCTGGACTGAGTCTTTTTTCCCCAATAAACATTAATATGATATGAAGCTGCTAATCCCTGTGTGTTTGCCAGACACTCTAGAGAGCTGTGAATGCTCTCTCTTCAGCAGGAGGCAGTAATGGTCCAGGTATCTCATCACTACTGTGCACTAATTACACCATCAGACATTCAGAGATGTTGAACTCGGACACGTTTTTGAGCTTGCGTTTTTAAACTCCTGAAACAGGTCGACGGCAGACACACGGTCGTGTTTCTTAAGAAGAAGGAACGGGAAAAAACGGAGAGGGTTTTAAGATTAAAGCCCTTTTGCAAAATGTCACTCGTAAACCCCTGGTTGGTTAATTTCTCTCCAGGTTAATTAACATCTGAGGATGACCTTTAGCACTGACAGGTGCAACTTTATCTAGAAAGTCAAGGTTACAAAACTATGTATTCAGGGAGATTGATTAACCAGTTGAGGCTCTCAGGAAGGAGAAGTTCATATCAGAGGATTGGTGGGTTAGCCTAAGTGACCAGTGTGGAGGAACAGCTTACCCTCGAAAATGACAACTTGGCGCAGAGGATACTGGGAAGTATAAGGTGGCCCCTTTAGCATTAAATGCAATTATAAATGGACGTAACTATAGAAGGTCACAGATTTCTATCCTCCGCACACATAAAGGGTCCTAGAGCGACAAGCACTGCTTTCGTTTACATTTCCACTCGGCCTTGTTTCTGTTTCTGCCCTGTCATTGGTTTGCTGCCCTACTGTGTTCACCTATTCCATGTTTAATCCTTGATTTTTTTATCTTTACCCTTTTGTTTCTTATCATGCAATTCTAGCATTCTCGAATTAGTATAGTTCCATTTTTTAATGTCTAAATTTCATGGTCATTTCAGACATATGATTTTTATGATTCAGCTGTATAATATAATGTCATTAAAAAATAAAATACCAAAATTAAATATTGCCAATTCAGTTGGGGTCTGTTTGAGAGTGTGTTAAAATGAATGCAGCTTGTCAAATTTTTCCCAATAATCAATTCATTGATTTCATTTCCTGTTCACTAGGCAAGTATGCACAAAGGTGCTATTAATATCATTATTACATTACTGCAGCAGAATTGGAAAATACTTGCTATAAGCATGCTACGAGCTATTGAAGTACGCTTAGATTTTTATTTTCATATCCACTACATACCTAGAGGAGACAGGTATTATCTACTAGTACCTACTACTCTGTGTGTAAATGCAGGTGTGTGTATATGTGTACATGTGGGTGTCTCTCAGGACAAGACCCTTAGAGCAGAATCATTTGTTAAGCAGGAGGTCAGGGCAGGGAAATCTCTCTCTCTCTCTCTCTCTCTCTCTCTCTCTCTCTCTCTCTACTTCTATTGAATCAAACCTTGTTGTTGCAGGGTTTCCCTCCCTCCACCTCATCCAGAACCTGGCGTTTATTTACGCAGGGCCAAGCCCCGGGCCGGCCCAGGGAAGTCCGTTTTAATTGTGAGCAGCTGTACTATCACAGGCTCCTCATTAAGAGGGCAACGGCTTTGCACACTCATTCATAATCCTCCGCGAATAAATAGTGGCAGCTCCTCTGCGCTACTGAATTACCAGATTGTTTGAGTGGCCTAATTTTTGGCCTCTTTGTTTATGAAAGCCTAAACCGCCTGACGTGATTAGCACCCACAACGGCGAAATTCCCTATCCATGTTGGTCTCGAGGGACGACAAACTGATGGTCCTACTCATGAAGAAAGAGGGAGAGCTCACATGGCATGGAGCCATAATAGCCACATTTGGCATAGCTCATGCAATATGCGAGCTGCCACATTCATTCAGCATCTGTCACCATGTGTCAAGAACGGAGCAGCAAATATTCTAAGATTTTTTTTTTTGCATGGCTTAGTCTATTAGACATCCACTTTAAACATTAGGGATTACATTGAGAAAACAAAGTGGTCCTGCTTATGCTTAGATTTAGCTCAGCAGAGAGGAATGAAGCTTAGCAGATAAATAATAGCCTTGTGAAAAATTTCTTAACTGTTGCCTGGCATGGAGTACTATTACCCCAATCACAGGGTACTGATCCTGAGACCTGCTACCTCCTACCCCCAACCAGTCCTTAGGCCAATGAGTCCCTTCTCCAATTCGGATCACACTCTTTCCATCCTGAAGCCTAAACTTAAGGGTTCTTTGTTTGTCCCTCAGTGGCACGGGTTCTTGTATGTCTTGAGTACCTGTACATTTTTGTGTTTTCCCTGTCCTAACACAGATTAGTCATGAGATAAATCGCGTGTTTTTGGAGCAGAGAAAATTGAAATGCGTGGGACCTGGGGTTCTCTACGAGCAGTGTTGGGAGCTTGAGCTTTGATGGACTCCTTCTGATAAAGATAAAAAGATTTTATCTTTTCCTGTTAGAAGGATTTCTAAGTAGAACCCCCTTAGGAAGCAAATGACCCTTAATTTCCCAATGAACCTTTAAAGGACCCCTGTTTCAAAGAATGTACCACATACCATAACAGTTTAGCTAATTTTTAAATTCCTGTCAGGTTCTAGGTAATAAAAAGGAAACAGTTAACGATATTGTTGAGATTGTTCTACACACTTGTAGAACACATATACACTTGGAAAATAGTGTCCTTCAGTTGTTCTTTAAGAGTTCAGCGGATAATTAAAGGTTCTTAACTTCAAAATGGTACTAATTGGAAAACACATTGGGTCTACTTAAAAGATTCCCACAGATGAACAACCAAAGAAGTCTTAAGGCTGCTATCCAGATCCTCTTCATGTTATCCACAGGGTTCTATTGCTATCCAGAGAGTCATCAAACTCCTGCACTCTTCAGGATCCAAGTCCTACTATCATGAGTGTCACAAGTTCCTGCTTCAAACATGATCCTACTCCAGTTGCCGTGAGTCCTTCATACTTTTTGCTTCAGTCTTGAGTCTACGCCTGTCTATCCTGTGGTCAAAACCCCCTCAACCCATTGGGATCCTAGTCCCACCTTTGGGATCCTAGACTTACAAATTCTTGTTAAGATACTGCTTCGAGCTTACCTAAAATACTGGCATCGATATCACTACCTATTGAGTTATATCCCTTGTAAACTAGAATTTCTAGACTCCTTAATATGAAATTATCTCAGTGCAAACTGGAGGATGGGCTTCGTTTGATAAGATTATTTCCACCCAAAGCAAGTTCTCCTTTGCCACTCTTGCCCTTGACTTGCTCATTAGAGGTAAAGGCACAGAGGTGATATGTATGCCATTAAACTCTCCAACATCATGCCTATACTTCACAGCTGACTCCTAAAATGACAATATGTCAAATCAGCACTCATCACCGGCTCAGTAGTCTTTGCCCATCTTTAAAGATGAATTGATCTTTGCCAGCCAGGCCAGGGAGAGAGAGTTGGTAGCTCCAGCTTGGCCTCGATTTGTTCCTATGGTTTATGTGAGCAGTGGCAGGCGGCTTTGGATGCCCTTTTTGTCATATCTCTGTGTTGATATTTAAATTCGTCATTGTCTGTCAGGACTCCTAAATGTTTCCATAATACGGTTTTATTATAAGCAACGCCGGTCTGTGCTGAAAAATGAAGGCGAAAAAACAACAAAAGTGGCTGCAGTGGTGAGCCGCTGAAAAGCAGGACCACACACAGTGTTTCGGAGAAGGATTTCAGAGTGGACATATTCGATTCATTGCAAACAAGGCCATTTCTGTGTATGCCTCTATTTGACTAAACAACAGTTACGGCACTTGCTTATTTTTGGGTTAGTTGTTGTTAAATATTGAGCTTTTGTGCTCATTCTCTAAACAGCTAGACATTGCGTCGTGTTAAAGTGACATCCTGCCTTCATGTTAGGATGCTAAAAGTTAAGAGTTTTAGCATAACAACAGGAAACATAAAACCCTTGATAGGGTCATGTTCAGTGGTCAATGCCCAGTGCGGGTCTTGCACATGTAACTTGGTGATTGGCGTCCCGAGGTGGCATCTGGGGTAAAAAGTGCACAAGGACATGCTTATTATCAGATACAGCTCCCCTTCTTCTTCTTCTTCTTCTTCTTCTTCTTAGAGAACTATACACATACTCTCTGATCAATATCACCCTCCTTCTCTTAATTTGGTCTTTCATTATCGAGGTCTTGTTCAGAAGACGGATGCGCTATTAATATTAGATGAAGATGATGGGCCATGCAGGAGGGCTGCAAACCCTCTCTCTCTCTCTCTCTCTCTCTCTCTCTCTCTCTCTCACACACACACACACACACTCAGGCTACAGAAGGAAGACTCCCCCACTAAATGAGACAGCATAAATCAAGAGGCCATGCTGCTTGACAGGAAGGAACAAGAGGGGCGATCAGCGGAATTAAGGTCTTTAAGGGAGGAGGAGGAAAGCTGGGTTGTGTTGGATATACACGTTTTGATGAGGCTGAAGGCAGCATTGTGAAGTACCATACTATATACAATCGATCAATTTTAGTTTTATGAGGTATAGCTAAGCTTATGAACCAGAACGAATAAACTATGTGTAGTGGTCTGGGAAAAAAACTCAAACATGGCAAAATCCAGCGAAAAATCATACAAAAAAAAAGCCCAGGTGAAAATGAAAGAATCTGCTTCATGCTTCAGTTAATGTTCACCTCAAATATCAAAATGAGGGAGAACGCAATATCAGTGAGTTGGGTTGGGTCTTTCAGGAACTGGGGATTTTCACACACAATAGTCGAAAGGGTTTACACAAACAAACAAACAAACAAACAAAACAACCAGTGAGCAACGGTCCTGAAGGCAGAACAGCCTTGCTGATGGGACAGGTCAGAGCAGAAGAGCCAGAGTACTTTGAGCTGACAGGAAGACTAGGGTAAATCAAATAATCACTCTTTACACTGTGTGGTGTTCCTATTAAAGTGGCCAGTGAGTTCACTTTGAGTATACTGTTTTAAGAAAACATAAATATAATCCAACTTCCAACCTACTATACTGTTTACAGTGAGAGTTAGTCCATCCTGAGTCTCTGTCAGTTCAGGTCAAGGTCAGGCCAGTAGTGCCAGGGTGCCGTAGTGTGTGTGTGTTTGTGTGTGTGGATGGTGAAGGGGGACACCACGGGGCTCCGGTTGCTGGCCGCAGATCGATGCAGGGAGGCGGGCGGCTGATAGCAGGGCCATCCGATGCACCGCGCTGGGACAGGATGACATAAGCCCAGACGGCTAAGTGTCCCATTAGCAGGTCGGCGGTGTTGTGCGAAACACGTAAAGGACGAAGGATGTCTGGGGCACGAAGACAAGGATAAGAGCTCAAGGATGCAGGCAGACACTGTTTATACGTGTCACTCAAAATGTTAACACAGCTAATGGTGAACTGATTAGCACAATCTCGCTGGAATTAGCATTCACTTTTCTGTGACAGTCAAAATGTAAAGAGATGACCTGGGTCAAAGGATTTGAACATCCGTTGCTCCAAAGTAGCACTCAAAATGCTAACATGGATAATGTTTAGCATTACCTCAGTTGGGACATTCAAGTTTGCGAATTCTTTAATAACGATGTAGACAAGATAGAGTAAGTGTTTTAGAAGAAACTTTTCAAATGTTTGAAATTTACAGAGAGCTTAGTTAGTGAGATTTAGCATTCACTGCTAACTCAAAATGCTAGCACAGCTACTGGTGAAGGGATGCTGCATTACATTCACCATTGTATACCATTGTATGCTTGTTTTCATATACAACTTGCTGCAAATTCAGATAAAAATAAGATATTGGACATTTTGAAATAAGCTTTATTATTGCATGAAAACTACAGTGACAGCGATGATGGGCCGTCGCACCCCGGGTCCTATCACCAGATTAACACAACATGACAACTGGAGGTGTATTTGTTTATTTATTTCTTTTTATTGTTTTTTTCTAAGCATGCAAAATGCCAAATTACTGGAATGGGATTCAACTAATTAGTATTTCCATAATACTGTCATGGGGTTCAAATCCCTGCAGTGTCCTTGCTTATAGAAGTGGCTAAATTATTATGTACAATTTCTTAACATTTCCCACATACTATTGGCAAACAAACACAAATATTACTGTTACATTAATGTTCATATGTGTCTTTATTTGATGGTGTCAGGATTCTAAATAAAATTACAAGAAAAAGGAAAACCTTTTGACATATAAATCTCATTATGATGACTGCACACACTAGCACCTAATCTTTACACAGCACCTGTTCAGGTAACCTGCAATAGTACCAGATTTTGTTTATTTCCATGTATGATGCTAATTTGCATGAAATATTCCAGGCATTGCCTTCACTTTATATTTGGGTGCTAAAAAAAAAGTCAAGACTTTAAAACATTGGACCTATCAGGGTTTTTGTTGTGTGTATCGACTACAAGGAAACAGTTTTGGCAATTAAATGATAACGCTCTTATAAACAGAAGACCGTTTTGGTATGTAAATCATAATGCTCGACGTCTAAATATTTTGTGCAGTTTAAACGTCATGAGCGGGTTTGTGATGCATGACTATCCCACTTGTGAAAAATACCGATGATTTCATATATAAACTGTAATAGATGCAATTCATATGAGTTATGATGTTAGCTGAATAGTGGAGAGCTAATAATAAAATGTCATTTTCAAACATTGCATTTACTTTGCATGTGTGTGGTAAAGCTCCTGATGGTTTTAAACATCAGTTTTTTGTGTATGGAATACATTCACTAGGACATAGGTTTTTTTGCTTAACTTTCGCGACATTTAAGAGTGTACAGTTAAGGGCGCATTTGCAATGTGGACAACCTTTAAAACACTACCTCATTTTGTGTTGGACGAAATTTGACGCGTGTATGTGAAAAGACTCACTGACCTTTGGTGGCACTATGGAGCCACAGAGCCACACCCAGAGCCAAGCTTCGGTTCCTGAGTAACTGTCACAAGCACTGACGTGTCTACCAAATTTCATGAGTTTTCATTGATGGGAACCAGCTCAAAAATGGTTTAAAGTAGCAACAGGGCCTTCAGTGCTCGGGCCCTAAAGATGAGCAGCCGTTGATAATTAACAGTCCAAAATGCTAACAGGGCTAACAGTAAACAGGACACAGTAGCGTCCTTGCTATTCATTTGAGTTTTTCTTAATACTAAAGTTTGGTTAACAAAATGTTTCCGATACTAGGAATGCTAACTCCAAATACTATCATGATCTTTGTTTTTGTTTTTTTAACAATGAACTTTATGTGAATAATGTTGAAAGAACATTGTGAGGTAAATCCTTTACATTTTCAGAACCTTGCAGAAACATTATTTTTTGCAACATTAGTATGCTCCATTTGTGTATCACTAACCAGCTCTGTCAGTGGGATTTACCATCCAGGGCTATGTACACTTGCGTTGCAATGCTAACATTGCTAACAGTGAATGAATGATGTTTTGGCCCAGCTAATTATTTGATGTTAGCAGAATATTTATTTACAGGATTGATATTACATGCTACCTGGTCTGTGAATGACATCGTCCTTTAAGCCTAACCATCCTAAAACAAGTTGTCAACTTGCGTCCTATTTCTGTTAGCCAGAAATAAGTTAGCATGATCTCATTCAAGTGGCCTAATTAGCGTTCATTATTAGCGATATCAGGGTTGTAGAGCAGGTTATCAAGCATAATGAGAAGATCATTTTGATCATTTCTTGGCACAGAGTAAACTGTATTACGGGCAATGATTCTCCTGTATGTGTGTATTTAAAAATAGCTATAAAAAAAAAATAAAAAATCGCTCCAGGAGATTGCAGTCATGCTGTTTAATAAAAAGTGCAGGCCTACAGGCTGAATGTAAATGATTATTGATCCACATGAGGCGCAGATATGAGGGATTAACACAGAAAGCCAACGCTCCCACACAGCATTATTAGAGAATAGTAAGCTTGCGTGCTGTTTACACAAGTGATAAAGATCGTTTAAGGACGACTCCGAGTCCATGTTTGTGCACACGTGTATTATTGTGTGTGTTGCAGATCCACGACATGTTGGGTATGCATGTGTTTTCGTGACACGCAACGCAGCAGATGACACCCTGCGGTCTGATTCCTAAACACGGAGATAAAACAAGCAGGGCCACACACACAGATGGGGGAGAGAGAGAGAAAGAGAGAGAGAGAGAGAGAGAGAGAGAGAGAGAGAGAGAGACTCTGAATACAGCATTGGTTCAAAGATGATCTCCAAAAATACAGCACAGCAGAAGTGTCTGTCCATATTTCCTCGAAAGTTCCCATCCAAGATGAAGCTTTGTTGTCAGTGGTTGCAGATATAGTTTTCTTTCTTTTCAAATCATTTATTAATTTTATTGCATTACCCAAACATATGTGATTAGCCAGGAGTTATTTCGTATGAGGTTTGATTCAGTGACTAGAGGGAGATGGTAGCGCAATCTGCCACTGTATCTGCATCTGGATTTAAATGAAACGTGGGCGTGGCTTAAACTAGAAACACTAAGGGATGAACTGTAAATGCGAGAGGCAGGGTACACCCCCGGCGGGTTACCCATCTATTGATCTATTATCAGAGAGAGACAAGCAACCATCCACACTCACGTTCACACTTACTGACAATTTAGAGTAGCCAGTTGACCTAATCTGTATGGCTTTGGACTGTGGGAGGAAACTGAAGCACCCGGAGGAAACCCATGCAGGTACGGGAGGTACAGAAACGGTTCAAACCTAGAACTTTATTGCTGTGAGGTGCTAACCGCTGCACCACCCAACGGATGTGCACATTAAAGATAAACATATAAATAATATTTTTTTATCCAAATGACTTCTAATGTACAATTCTGGAGTCTGCCATCACAAAGAGAGAGAAAGAGAGAAAGAGAGAGAGGAATCTGAGCATGTGTGTGTGTGTGTGTGTGTGTGTGTCATCCAGGGTGTATTCCTGCCTCATGCCCAATGTTCCTGAGACAAGATTCAGATCCACCATGACAAAAAAATATGTCTTAGATGCTAGTGAACATTTATAATAAGGGGAAATTTTATTTTTTTCATATTTTTTCATTTTTGGCCCATCTCAGAAACGAGAACAAATCCTAACGTACCGTCTCATCGTACCTGTCAATAATTTGAACTTACACCGAAGGGAGAGTTCGAGAGCCCAACTTGCGTTTGTTCAGTTTCAGTTAGACACTGGAAGGATGGAGTGATCAAATGATTTTTGTATAACCTGAAACCTGGGGTGACTTTTTTCTTCTCTTGTGCTAATAGAGGCATATGTTATGCAAACGATGGAGAGGAGAAAGAATCAGGACAGGAAATGCTCTCTTGCTAAGGCCTGTGTGTGGCCAAGACTGAAGGCCATAAACAAAGCCTCTCTTTGTGACAAAACTCTCTCTCTTTCTCTTTCTCCATCTCTCTCACCCTCCTTTCTCTCTCTCTCTCTCTCTCTCTCTCTCTCTCTCTCTCTCTCTCTCTCTCACACACACACACACACACAGATTCCTCTCTCTCTCGCTCTCTCTCTCGCTCTCTCTTGCTGGAGGCTAGCATGCTGATCTGACATTAATAACAACATCATGGAAACATGCTGACCTCAGAAGGATGGTGCTGACTCTTGAATCACCTGGGAGGGCTGTCTCTCTCTCTCTCTCTCTCTCTCTCTCTCTCTCTCTCCTACTCACACACACACACACACACACACACACACAAAACTACATTTGTATTTACTGGAATTATTGTGCAAGCAGCTGAAAGTGATGGAGGGATGAAAGACATTTAGAAAGTCATTCAGAAAAAAGCTGTAAAAAGCTTAACGTACGGAGGGAGGGATGAAAACGAAATGAAGGAAGGAACAAAGCAAAATGAAAAAAAATACATACTGGGAGAGTAAGAAAGAAAGAATGAAAGAAAATAAGGACACGTGGACAAATATAGTAGAAAGAAAGTACACAAAAAGAGTTAAAAAGCCAAAATTGTTAAAAAGATAAAAAACTTAAATGGTGAAAAGAAGAACAAACGAATGAAAGAAAGAAAGAAAGAAAGAAAGAAAGAAAGAAAGAGTGGGAAAGGAAGGGTCACAAAACTTAAATAGAGAAATGAAATAGATATAGAGAAAGAGAAAAAAAAGAGGATGGATCGAAGAAGAGTGAAAGAGAGAAGGTTAAAGAACAACTGAACAGGAAAAGAGAAAGACAGGAAAAAGATGCAATGCACTACACGTGAATGTGTGTTTTTTAATGTCTTCAAACACACGTGTGTATTCTACTTTACACTCCACAGCAAACACGAGAACATCAGAGCGAGCTCCATCAGTCTCACTGGCATCAGTCCAATATCAACATCAGTTTCCAATATAAATTATAAAAGCATAAATGTACCCACGCTTCCCGCAAGCAGGACAGACCAAAAAAAAAAAAAAATGAAAATGAAAATAAATGCGAGGAGAAAACAAATAGAAGAAACATTATGGAGTGATAAACAAACAGAAGATGGTGGATCTGCCTGCAGCTATGGAGCAGCGTGGAGCTCCGAAATAGCCCAGCGGCCTTTGATCAGCTCAGACAGATGTTCAGGAAGTGAGCCTCGACATCTCTGACCTCTCAGACCAGCAGATGAGTGCACGAAGGAGCGACTTGGACATCGGCCACAGTTGGAAAGAACACTCCGAATCCATAACGCTCCGCAAAAACATAACCGAAGAGCTTTTGGAAGATGAACAGAGAGATGATCGACTTATGCAGTTCAGCTATTTTAATCTGCTCTCACGAGAGAGTCAGAAAGTCACTCTGATAATCTGTCTCTTTTCATTTTGTAGTAATATCATTCTAACAAACAATACAACATTTCTAATATATTTAATTGGTTTTATTTCTATCTCAGTTATTTTTGATCAATGAAGGGAATTATTATCAGAAATAGAAAGAAAATTTGACAGCAGGTGCGTGTGCACAGGTCGACTGGAGGTCATGTGACCAAAGATCGACAACTTACACGTTACTTACATGTTTATTAGTTACAAGTTATTTACATGTTAATTAGGCTTATACCTAATAAATGTAAATACAAAGTTGCCAGCTTATTACATATGGTTTATTTTTAATTATTAATTTTCACATTGATTTGTGAATTAAAAATAAATAAATAAATAAACATAAAAAAAAAATCATTATAGAAAAATAATTATTTAATATTATAGACACCAAATGATTCCTGCCCCTGAAAATCGTAAATAATGAATATAATTTTATTATAATAAATGTTTTAAATTACAAATAGACATTCGGTTCAACACTGACTCAGGTGCCATGTAAGAAATAAAACACTTGGGGGAGTGCTGTTATAGGAAAATCATCAGTGATGAGATGGTAAGTGGCCGATGACTTTTCTTTTTTTAATAATTAAAGAACAACACACTATTTAAAATCTATTTACAGTTACAAGGAACATCCAAAAAAAACAAGTTACTTACCTTACACTAACAGTCGTTCCTTCACCAGCCTTTCTTTTCTGTCTTAAGAAGACAAAAACATGCAAACTCCTCTGTCCTAAAGCCTTTTCTGTGGTGGAATACTGACTCTTACAAACACTGACAATTCCTTCCACAAATACGAAATAAATTTCCACTTACAGAAAACCATAGCAATGATGAATCCATATCGATTTATTATTACCTTAGGTGATATGGAGCACCTCAAATTCCTATAAACTTACTGTTGCTACAGAAACGATGGTGTATTAGAGCGAGCATATTGATATAAACCCATGATTTAAATTATACCCAGAACTACAGTCAGAACTGCTGTTATAGAAAATTAACACTGTAGACATTAACATTACACTATAGACATTAATATAACCCTGTAGACATTAACAGGGCTCTATAGACATTAATCTAGATCTGTAGACATTAATATTGGCACTATGAGCATTAATATTGGCACTATGAGCATTAATATAGACACTATGGTCATTAATATGGGCACTATTGGCATTAATATGGCACTATTGGCATTAATATGGCACTATTGGCATTAATATGGCACTATTGGCATTAATATGGGCACTATGGGCATTAATATAAACACTATGGGCATTAATATAGACACTATGGGCATTGATATGGGCACTATGGGCATTAATATGGGCACTCTGGGCATTGATATGGCACAATGGGCATTAATATGGGCACTATGGGCATTAATATGGGCACTATGGGCATTAATATGGGCACTATGGGCATTAATATGGCACTATTGGCATTAATATGGCACTATTGGCATTAATATGGGCACTATTGGCATTAATATGGCACTATTGGCATTAATATGGGCACTATTGGCATTAGTATGGCACTATTGGCATTAATATGGGCACTATTGGCTTTAATATGGGCACTATGGGCATTAATATAGACACTATGGGCATTAATATAGACACTATGGGCATTAATATGGCACAATGGGCATTAATATGGGCACTATGGGCATTAATATAGACACTATGGGCATTAATATAGACACTATGGGCATTAATATAGACACTATGGGCATTAATATGGCACAATGGGCATTAA
>JAQMYM010000018.1:2988020-2998404 GCA_030014255.1 Parauchenoglanis ngamensis | reverse complement strand
GCATTAATATGGGCACTATGGACATTAATATAGGCACTATGGGCATTAATATGGGCACTATGGGCATTAATATAGGCACTATGGGCATTAATATAGGCACTATGGGCACTAATATGGGCACTATGGTCATTAATATGGGCACTATGGGCATTAATATTGGCACTATGGGCATTAATATGGGCACTATGGGCATTAATATTGGCACTATGGGCATTAATATGGGCACTATGGGCATTAATATGGGCACTATGGGCATTATGCTGATTGTATAGACACTCGTAACTCTGTAGACATTAATATGACACTGCAGATATAATGTAGCACTATAGACATTAATCTAACTCTGTTAGACATTAATGTAACTCTGAAGAGGACAATGTTACATGGTAGACGTTAATCCAACTTTGAAGACATTAAAGAAATGTACATAATGTATATAGTGTCATGTTAATTTCTAACACCTTCTGACCAATCAGAATTGAGAATTCAATAACGATGTAGTGCAATTTGCAATATAACACTTCTTTGATGCATCTTGATGTTTTCTTTTTATCTTTTTATGGTTATGTCAATTTTCCTTAATGCTTTTCTTTTGCTCCCCCAAGCAGGATGGCACTGATAGACAGAGCGATGTTTAGTCCCGTTTCAGAGCCATTACAATACCTTATCTTCAGTTCTGTACTCTATTTTGTGGTGAGAACCGAGAGCTTTTATGCTTCAGACATGGTCAAAACCACTGTGTATGATCCAGAGGACATTTTTTGCACCCCGTCCTACCCACAGCAGGACAGAAATAATTGATAGGGCTCGCAGTGTCCTGTGTCTGTCTCTTACCACCCACAACTGCTATAATCCACTCTGCCATTATGATGCTGCTTATTGTACAGAGTGATGTAGCAGCTTGCTGTCAATGAGCGATGGTGCGGCTGCGAAATCGACACCGCGTTGCTGGAAACGTGCCAACATGCGTCCTCAAACACACACTGACTGACACCATATTTACCAGATTATGCGTCACTGTAAATCATGACCGAGTGAGAAAAATGAAAGTATATGTTGCTTTCTTGTGTAAGAAAGGAATATTGATGTGTGCTGTAATAGGAAAATATCCACAGTGGGTGTGGTGTGATTCGTCTTTATTATAGTCCTGATCCTAGGTCTGAGTCTGACCTTGAGACATGAACACACAAATGAAGTCATCCAGTTCAAGACTCGATCCTCACTTGGTTTTAACCCCTTTAGACTCAGTTTTGACTCAATCTCAGTTAGTCTTGGAGCTGAAAATGATGGTTTTGACTACCACCCTATAATATTCTTCTGTTTAAACCTTAAAAATGTCTGTTAGTTAAAGGCTTTTTGTCCAATCACTGCTGCTGTGTTGTTAAAATATTATGTTTTTAAAATTTACCACCACAGATTATCGTAAATTCTGGAATAGAAGGACTAAAGTCCTGCAAAAAAAGTCTATCTGAATCATAAGTTTAACTTTGTGATAAAGCTAAAGTTCACTTCAAAGTCCATTTAAGCCATAATTACTAGTGAGTGCTAAAAAATAATTTAAATATCCAACTTTCTGACTTGTAACTACCATCAACACATTCGTCATGACTAATGAATCAGTTTTTAGTTCAGGGCTTTGGTTCGATTTTATAAAATGCTAATAGAACTTTTCCATACATCATACGTCAAATGGCCTTATGTTACCAAAAATAAAGAAAAGCGGCCAGAGTCATCGTCGCCGCAGTTTTATCAGTTTATTAAATTGCATCACGACAATATGCACACATATGCACACACAGAACACACACACACTCCTTCTTTCTCTCCTTGTGTTCCTCATGTTGCTAAAGAGCTGCATTGTGCACATAGCTGTCAACATTCCCATGAGCAGCCTGCAACCCCCCGTTCCAACACACACACACACACACACACACACACACACACACACACACACACCCATGGGGGGTTAAAATTGATTGTTAGCGCTGAATTATTCAGTCCCGGTCCTCGGCCGTTTAAGTGAGTTTCTTTGGTTACATTCAGAATCGCTTTCATAGCAAAACACGGGAAGCTTATCCCCCCGCAGTCCCCGGTGGACCGAGCTGCATCTCTCAACAACCGCACAGCCCGAGAGCAGAGGGAGAAACCGAGAGAAACAAACACTGCAGCGCAAAGACAGACGCATACAACGACGAGAGCATTTATATGTGAAGGAAAGCCTCTGACTGAAGGCCATGACGCTGCTGTGACATGAATGAAAGTACGAGAGCAGACATTTTGGTAAGGTGCGAGTGGAAAGACAGTCTTGAAGACAGTGGCTGAAATTGACAGCGACTTCACTTGTGGCTACTTCAGAGGCACTTTATGACAACCTCAGCCTCAATGGCTAACGCGCTACAGCTGCAGCCGTCACATGGAGGTTTAACTTGGAGAACAGAGTGCTCCCATATGTTAACTGCTTAAACTCAAACTTCTCTTCGTTCCTCACGCGTGGCTTTTATTAAATATCTGTGTGGGCTTTCTGTCCACTATTTGAAAACATAATAACTCATATCAAGGCATTTGTATAGCTATACATTCGATAGGGTGCTAAAACAGAAGTGTGCTAACAATATATACTAACAAAAATTTAAGTTTGCATAAAAGGATATAGAATGAGAAGCATTTAAAGGCAGAGGCTATTTACATCTGTATGAAACAAGTAATTTCATTACATATTTTCTGAGTTGCCATCTGGCTAATAAGCTGATATGCTTATTTTGCATAGCTTGCCAGCTTGGCTGAGATTAATTACCTTGCTAGTAATCTATACTACTTGTTTACACTTAAAAAATTGTCTAGGATTAGCTAGCTTGCTTTTATTGCATGATATAATATTTAGCTTGCTTATTAGTGAGCTTGGTTACTAGTTTACATACTACCCCAATGCTAATGTACCTTGCCCATGACTTAGGCCGATAGTTATCACACTGTAATAATTAGCCTAATGTTAGCTAGCTTGGTAGCACTTGGTTTTATTACATGATATAATACTTAGCTAGCTTGGTTTTAGCTACTAACTACTAATGTCAAGTATCTACTGCCGAAAAGATAATATTAGCTAACCTGGTTGGCAATATTTGTGCAATATCTGGCTAGTTTAGCTAACACTGTTAGATGTGCACAGTAAACAGCTGTACTGTGTGGCCAATCTTATTTTGCAACAGAGAGAGGTAACGGTGTAACTATAAGTATTGCACCATGGGAATGTCTTCAAGGAATTTTTTTTTTACCATAATATATAGGCTACTGAGGGAAATATAATTTGATACAATTCCATTAGTTTCTTAATAAGTAATAAAAAGCAAAGAGTTCCAATTGTTCTGCACCGGGCTAATGAGTAAATCCAGAGTCTTTAGCAATCAACACATTTCTGAATAATGGCTAATGACCATATTACATGTCCTCATTGATGTCATTTTCATATCGGCATAGGACATAGTTCCAGGGGGGTCGAGAGCAACATTTGTTTGTCTTATTTAAAGATCATTAAAATATGCCCTCGATCATAACACTGGGTGGACTTACAAATAAAATGGTCAGCAGTTCAATAAAACTAATTAAATGTAAATGCCATGGTTTACTGCCGCATAGATCTGCTAATACAATTCAGCCAAGGTCCAATTACAGAAAATCTCGATGACCTCACGGCCTGTAATAAATTTACCTGATCACATCAAACGCTCCAGAGAGGAAGAGAGAGAGAGAGAGAGAGAGAGAGAGAGAGAGAGAGAAGTAGCTATGACACTGCGGCAACAGGAAACCCAAAGCCAGCGTCCGAGCATCTTGGGGCCCGGGCTATCATGAAATGACCCGTTTGAAATTTTAATTCTCTGATCACATTAAGTGCTTTGGGAAGAGAGCAAAATCTGAAGCAAAGATCTTGCTGGTGTCATCTCCTGTTCTCGAGAAGAGATAAAGAAGGTGCTTGTGCCGAGAGACGCTTTATTCCTGAGCATCACAGAGGCTTAAATTACCCCGCAGGGTACGATGATGGGGCTGACAGTTTGTCTCATCGGCTGAACATGCTTCTCTCCATCACATGCGTGACTGACAGCTGCAAGTGGGTGACATCTCCTGATCTCCATAGAGCTTCAGCGATGCTCTCAGGTTACACATCAAAAACAAAGACATTTTACATCCAATTTGTCATATTGAATATATAATTTCTTGCCAAAAGAAACCATATGCAAATAAACTGGGCAGTTTGAACACACCATCCTTTCCTACGGTCATTCCAATGTCCCGTCTTAACACCTATGACCTCATAACCAATTACAACTGTTTTATTGGATGGATTGTGAGATGACTGTTGGGTGCATTATGGAAATTACTTCTCATGCATTCAACAGCATCAATTGCTGGTCAACCTCTTGACATTCGAGCAGCAGGTCAACTAAAGGACATATTTTTAATATTAACCTTTGATTCTTGAGAGCAGAACAACTCATATGATTAAAGGCGTGATCCATTCAGAAAGTAGCTGCATCGGGGCAGCATTGTAACCTAAAATGAACCTTAGAAGGCATCAAGATTCAAGGCAGACTCCATATTGTATTTGTGCCAGAAGATTCCAATGTTGTGAGAAATTGTGCAAGTTTATCCCATGACTTAATATGATAGATCAATTGGTCATACGCAATTTTACAGGGGGTTGTGTGTGAAAGTCTATTCGCTTCAAGAATTCACTTAAGGTAATGCAGGCTAATGGTATACTTGATCACATCCATGTCCCAATGCCACTGTATGTTTTTATGCTATATTCCAAGATTGAATTGTAATATTATCAATCATCTCCAAGCTTACTTTCCTGTGGCCACAAGGGTCCAATGCAGTTCATTTTTCTCCATCTCGATCAATTAAAAAAAAAAACAAACAAAAAAAAAACCCAAACAACAATATATAAGTTTATTGTGGCTACAAAATAAATCTTGAGATTTATTACCAAGATACCTCCTGGCCTCACCTTAATAAAAAATAACTACCACATCACCTTAGTAGCTTCATAGCTTAACTAGCTGACCAAATAAATCTAACTGTAAGATAAGCTGAGAAAGCTGTGAAGTCATGGGTTTGACAATTTATGAACAAATATATCTGTTAAGTAGAACTGTAAATACATATTAGCTATCTATGAAAGATAATACTTCCTTCATCTTCAGCTTTATTCAGGTCAGGGTCATGGTGGATCCAGAGTCAATCCCAAGAACACTGAGCAGTAGTCAGGAATTCACCCTGGATGGGAAGCCAGTGTATGGCAGGGTATCACACATACACATTCACATCTAGGGGCAATTTAGCTTAGCTAGTTCATGTGGGATGTGAAAGAAGATGGAGGACACAGAGGAAACTCATATATACCTAGTAGCCTAAAGTGAGGCTCGAACTAGGTTCCCTGCAGCTGTAAGGTAGTGATGGTACTTGTTGTACCAACATACCAGGCCCCAATAAATGCCATTCCATTGAAGCACCATTGATTGGTCACATTGGTATACAGAATTGTGGTATTGCCTATACAGAGAAGGATGTACACAACCTAAGCCAAAATAAGTTCCCTCATTGGGCAGCTGTCTTCCAAACAGATCAGTTCTTTTATCATCTCACAAATGTTGCTCTACCAAAGACAATGCTTACTACTGTCTAGCTTAAACCTAACATAATTGTCTATTCAATTTACACTAGCCTTGTACTACGATCCAATTATATAAGAATTTCTCAGTGGATGCCATTCCTTGCAAAAATAAAATAATTTAAAATAAGTATCTGATTGGTCCTGGTCTTCTCCTGTTTCGGCTGGAAGGAGATTAAAAGTGCTGTTTGTGTAGCAGGATTACATAAATAGTCCTCAGTGAGAAGAAATTGTCATCCCCTCCTGCAGAGAGAGCTACATGGGAAGAGGCAAGCCAGCGGCTGCAGCCAGAGGCCACACATGGAGTCCGCCATGACACCAGGGTTAAAATGAACGCCATGGCTGTTTTGGGCTGTTTTATTTTGTCTTTCTGTGGCCTCTGACTTTGGTAACAGGGGAATACTGGGGAGGCGGGGTTGACATCCAGCTATGAGTTAAAGAGCTCTGCTCTTAAAATGGCATTCTGGGAAATGCACGGATCAGATCACTTTATGATCACAAAGCTAATTTTGCTTCACATACTTTAACTTCTAACAGGATTTTAGCTATGAGATGGTTCTGGAAAAGTGATCCTGGTGACCATAATCATTTTGTCTTGGTTCTGAAATCAAACAACATCTGCAGAGTTGTCACTGGGTTGGGGTAAGATGCTTTAGTGATCTCATTTTGTCCGAATGGAGGCTCTTTGGAAACAAATCCTTTGGAAACAAGGCTTGGTGTAACATGAAGGCCAGAGGCAGGAGGACATAATTGCAGAGTTTGTTTATTTGGACTTACCTAATAATTAATGGTATAATTCATTGCTTTGGTCAGAACACCTACATAGAAGCACACAGGTCAAAACCAGAAAGTTTAAAACTGGAGCCAGACAACAGCTGTACACTGCACTAGATGATGGGTAGAAATAGCGCTGCTTTAATTCCAAAAAAGATTTAGTGCCAGCCAAAGTTCACCAAAGAATATTGTTCGTTAACAAAACCAAAATTGTGAAAAACTGTGGGTTATTATAATAAAGGACTGGTATGACTGGTGTCAACACATTTTATGTCATTTTTAACAGATAAACCTAAAACCATATATTCATATATTCTATTATCTTCAGTAACTGTTTTATCCTGGTCAGGCTCACAGGAGATCCTGGGAACACTGGGTGTCAGCAGGAGAATTAACCCTGGATGGGACACCAATCCATCACATCAGTGCACCATTTACACACATTCACACCTGGGGCAACTTAGTGTAGCCAATGTTAATATCTGCATGTTTTTTGGACAGTTGGAGGACACCGGAGAACCTGCAGGAACCCCATGTGAACAAATCACAGGGATTACATGAAACACCACACAAACAATCCAATCTCAAGTTCTAATTGTGGACCCTATGAGGCAGCAATGCTACCCACCGCCGAGCTGTGTTGCCCCGTATATCAAAAATACAAGTTTACAAAGCAGAATTTAGTTTCCAAAGCTGCATTTACACCTGATATTGAATCAGTTGGATATGTTATCATCCCTTCAGCATTCAGTCAATACAAATAAATGATTTTGTTATACATGCTATTGGTCTGGTGGTCTTTAATATGTATCTTTCAAATGGGTGTACCTTTAAAATGTTTTTATTCAATTCATTCTTTCGATTGGGCAAACAGTATTCCAAGTCTATTTATATTTTCTATAAACTGTCAGAGTTAGCAGCTGTGTTCGCTAAATAAAATTCCACTTCCTGGTTCGAAAGATTTAGCGACATCATCAGCGGACAATACTAGTCAGGAATATAACTTTTGACTTTGAAAAATATGAAAGCTTGTCAGAAGAAGATGAAAACTAAGAACGGATGCCAAGAATGCCAACAGAAGCACATTTAATGGGAATATCCAAATAAGTGTGAGCTAGCTAGCTAGCTGACCAACACTCTCCATGTCATACCTGAGACTGAGGTGAAAATAAATGTTCTTGGATAAGCAGGGCTTTTCTGAGGAGCGAACTAATCCAAAACATTAAAAACTCTGGATACGATATTTGTAGAATGTATAAATGTTTAACTGAACCAACAATAGGAGAGTCAAATTTGATGATTAGTGGCGGAACAGGGTTGTAAATCAAGATTAGATGGAAAATTGTGTTGCTTTACTGGCACTACATGAGTTGAAATGTCCAAAAAAGTGCCAAATATTAATCTGGCGATACATCTGGATGCCCGCTGGAGATCCAAACCAAACACCTGTCCTGTGTCCACACAGAGGTCTGTTTACAACACTGTAATATCAAATGATGAATGTTAATCAAATATAATCTCCATGGAATGGATTAAGGTAAATAATGTTCCGTGTGTTGCACTTTAAAGAGTTAGCTCAGGGAAAAACGTCCCACGTCAAAGCAGGCGTTTGTAACAAGAAGCTAAAAAGATTACAGTAAATCCATTTCATGCATTCTTGAATTTTAATTATTATGTAAATGTACAGTAAGAGCAGGCGATCGGTTTGCTCAAGCATGATGGTCTGTTACTGAAGCACGTAATTATTCTTGTGGAGAAGGAGAAAGGCTGAGAACTTAATTAAAGGAATAAAAGAATACAAAAAAAATCAATGTTTGGGGGTTTCACATACTTCAGTTCCATTGAAGAGCTACAATTGCGTTTTACAGTGTAGGAGGATGTAAAGAAAAGAGAAAACGGGAAATAGCCACGCGAATGAGCAACCAAGAGACGAATAAGTCTTGAAAATAGATTTTTTTTTTTTTTTGTCTTGCTCATGAAGGTGAACTGTATGGGGAGAAAGAAAAGAGGGAAGGAAAGAATTAGAGAAAGTGGCATGATGAGAGAACAACAAAGTAAGAATGAAAGACGGAAAAACGAAAGGCAAAACACTAGATGGTGAAAAAGAACGAAAGATGGGATGAGAGAGTGAAAGAATGCCAAAAAGAGAGAAAATAGGAGAGTGAGTGTGAAGGGAAGAAAGAATGGGAGAGTGAAAGAATGAGCAAGGGGAGGAGACAGAGAATGAGAGAGGAAATAGAAAAAAGAATTCAAAAGAGAGAAAGTTGGAGAAAGGGAGACAGATAAGAGAAAAACAGAGAGAATTAAAGAAAACCAAAATGTGAATAAAAGGTCAAAATAGGCAGGGAGATAAAGAATGAAAAAGGGAACAGGAAATTGAAGGAAAAAATGAATATGAGGGTGAATGAAAAAAGACAGATAAAGAGAAAGAAATTGAGAGTGAAACGAGAGAGACAGATTAAATAAGCGAAGAGGAAAGAACAAGAGAGAACACTATGAGAGAGAAAGAATGCGGAAGGAAAGTGAGAAAGAGAGAGAATGAAAGAAAGGGGAAAGAGGCAGACAGGGAGAAAGAGAGGTGCTCGAAGAGGGAAAGAGAGGAGGAGAGAAAATGAGTGCAGTGGAATGAAAAAGGAGCGAACGAATAGGGAATGAAAGCGAGAAGGAGTGAATGAGAGAGAGAGGGAGGAAAACACGAGTGGGAGACAGATAAAGGGAGAAAGAATGAGACAGAAGAAAATAAAGAGAGGTAAAAGGGAAGACAGAGGATGTGAGGATGAGTGACAGACAGAGAGGGAATGAGAGATGGATGGAGGGGAAATCCAGGAAGACGAAAAGAGAAAATTAAAACAGCTTCTGACCAATCAGAATGGAGAATTCAACAGCGCCATGTGTGTGTGTGTGTGTGTGTGTGTGTGTGTGTGTGTGTGTGTGTGTGTGTGTGTGGGTATAAGAGCAATATGTATTGAGGATGTATGTATGCGTATCCATGTGGAAAGTATGTGTGTGTGTGAGTGTGTGTGTGTGTGAGTGTGTGTGTGTGTGTGAAGTGTGTGTGTGTGAAGTGCACAGAACTGAATGTTGGATCATCTCTCTCTCTCTCTCCTCTCTCTCTCTCTCTCTCTCTCTCTCTCTCAGTGGAGAACAAACATAAATCTTCTTCAACAATCTATTTTCCATCATACTTATTCACAGGGGACGTCTCAAAGTGGTCTTTACCCTTTCTGTCAATGGCTGCCCTCATCCATCAGTTTCATAGAGAATTATACCTCAGATCGATGGGGTTCGCGACCGCCGAGCATTTGTTGGGCCTTCGTGAACGCCTCGCTGCCTCCGAGGAGGATTCACTTCACCAAGCGTACTTTTCACCAACCTCTCACTCCCAACTGCGTGCTTCATTACTCACTTAACACCACTTCTGAGCTTAATATTCTAATTAATAGATTAATAATTCAGTGGGACCTGATTCCAGGTCATTAATATAAATCTCGATATTAACTTATTGTATTATTAAAAAGATATACAATGGCGTATTGCATTTTTAAGGACATGAAAAATAATGCTGTAAAGCAGAAGTGCCTTTATAATAATTACAGTAATTTTCTCTACATACAAAAAAACTACAAAAGTCAATATTTGGCAAGATAACACTTTATGTATTAGTAGCCTCAGGCACAGTTTGTGCATTTTTTAAAGGAAGTTTGTGGTAATTAAGTACGTTTTGGTAAGTTATGTACATTGTTTAAAGCATCCTGGAGAATCTGTTACTTTGATTCTGTTTTTCCAGGTAATCCGTGAAATAAGGAAATAAATACAAACAAGAAGGCAATATTTAAAAATATATATGTTACAAATTTTTTTTAGCAGCACGGTGGTGTGGTGGTTAGCACTGTTGCCTCACAGCAAGAAGGTCCTGGGTTCGATCCCCGGGTCACCCAGGGT
>JAQMYM010000018.1:2894143-2917749 GCA_030014255.1 Parauchenoglanis ngamensis | reverse complement strand
TGTGTGTGTGTGTGTGTGTGTGTGTGTGTGTGTGTGTGTGTGTGTGTGTGTGTGTGTGTGTGTGTGTGCGCGCGCGCACAGTTCCTCATTCCTGAGCAAAGAAATGCATATGCTCAATTTGAAGGGCTAAGCAGGAACAGGCAGAGCTAGGAATTGTGGGTAATCACTAACAACTATTCCCTTAGACACTGATGCATATTATTATTATCATTATTATTATTATTATTATTATTATTATTATTATTATTATTATTATTGCTTAAACATTGAGTCAGAAGAAACAAATATTCTAATAGTGATTTTTCATTTGCTTAATAAGAAGCTATTCAGAAAGCTATTCATAATATCTTGAAAAAACAAGATAATATCTTGAAGTAATTAGTTCTTCAGTTGACAACAAAATGATATCTTGAAATATGAGTTAAGAAATGAAAACAATGAAATAATGCTGAAATCCTGAAATGACTAATTCAGGTGAAATAACGAGATGACTTTAAATCACGAAATAATATCTTGAAGTTTTTCAGTTGAAATCAAGACAGTATATCTTGAGATAATAAAAATATCTTGAAATAACGAGTACTTCAGTAACAATAACAATGAAAAAGTTATTTAGTCAAAATAACGAGATAACAACTTGAACTTAGTTCTTTAGCCAAAATACTGATATAATTCAAAATAACAATTCGTTGAGTTGAAATAACAAAGAAATCTGTGTCAAATCACAAGATAATATCTGGAACAAGAAGTTAAGCAGTCAAAATGCCAAGATAATGTCTTGAAATAACAAGTCATATCACATTATATTATCATGACATAACGAGAGAATCAGTCAAAATAACAATATATTAAGTAAAAAGAATTTAATTAGTCAAAATAATGAGATATCTTGAAATGATTGTCAAAAGAATATGATTTATTAAGTAAAAAAAAACAAAAAAGCACTTCAGAACTATTTTTCACACCTTGTGGTTCAGGAGCTCTATATTGGTATAAAGGTGTTTTTGTTTTGGTTGTCCTTTGCTATGTCCTGAGTGATAACGTCTGTAATAAAAAAAAAGTAAGTTGTAAATTCTTTGATTCTGATTGGTCAGAAGTTGTTGATTAATATTCGAGAACACTAACTCTCATCATAGGTTTGTATGAACACACGTGTATTACTAATGCGTTACCATTACTATAGTAACCATTGGGCGGCACGGTGGTGCGGTGGTTAGCACTATCGCCTCACAGCAAGAAGGTCCTGGCTTCGATCCCTGGGTCAGATGCTGGGATTGGCTCCAGCTTCCCTGCGACCCAGACGGATAAAGCGGTATAGATAATGGATGGATGGAAAATGTACAATTGTTAATATGATATAATAAAATGTGATATAATATAATTTCTGCAAGGAGGTGCCAGTGCTTTGTAACACTCTGTCCAAAAAGGCAACGGTTTGCGCTTTAGGTTTTCTCAGTAAACATGAAATGCTGCATTCTTTCGTCTTATTGACTTTGAAAGGAAAGGAAAAAAAAGAGAAGCTGGTTAGAGGATGCCTGTTTATAGCGTATAGCTATAGCGTAAGTGGTAACAGGAACTTGTCTCGCCGGACATTCCACAACATTAAATGTAACTATAAATGGAAAAAAAAGTACATGTTGTTCTAATACATAAACATTTGTAATAGTTGGCAACATGGTGTGGCGTAAGAGGAATAATCCGCTTCAGGACGCACTATTATGGAAAATATTCAGCTGGGAATGGGGTGTTTTGTTGTGTACATACTGTGCTGTACGCCTCTTTGCCTGGTCAGACTGGAAGTAGACGGACGACAGCCTGCTTCTGAAGGACGAACTTGTATAATCATATCTCGGGCGTTTATTTTTGTTAAATTTTTATATCCTAAGTCAAACGTGTCTGCTTTACTTTGTTTTATTCTCCCGTGTGCTTGAAAACAAAGCAATAACTTCCTGAGGCATAGCTGCAGTCTCACTCACTGTTAGTCATAAAGTCTTAAGCGTTCAAATCCCATAATTTGCCCTTGTTTGGGAGGAAACGTAGCTCTGACTCACTTTTCAGCACATTTTAAAGTGCAAATCATCTCAGACATTAAAGATAAAGCTTAACTATGTACAGTAAATCTCGGTTCAGCTCGAATTTGGTGCTTTTTCAAGCCACTTTGGTGCGTTCTTTTCCTGGAGATTACCACTAATTCGCTGTTTACTCCCAATCTTCCAAACATGTGATTATGATATAAATAGGCATAGTGGTTCCCACAATGCAACTTTTCCTGTTATGATTATGACTGCTTGTGGTTGTGGGCCAATTTATTACCTGCTTCAGTGAAGCGTTGGCTCACTAATACCCCAAGCGCCGGGCCTCCCAGGAGTTTCAAACAAGCTCTCTCTACCCCAAGCCTGAAGGCCCATTAGTTATGATTATCATTTTGATGTGAAGGCTTAAGTGGGACGTTTTGTCTGTACGTCTCGACTGTGGCGTGTGTGGCAACGTTTTTGGGGAAGAGGGAACTTAAGACGAGCGTGATCTGTGGAGCGTAATCTTCCACCTCCGCTCTGATCGTATCTCCAATAATACAGACGACAAAAGTTCCTAAATGACTCAGCAATTCCTTAATATCCAGAATCATACCACATCACATATATCAGTATGTCATAGCTTATAACATAATGTAGCTTTAAATATGAGCTAATAATTAAGGGATAAAATAGTTTTCCTATCAGAAAGGCTTCCTTCTCTAAGAGGGAGAATTAAAAGGATTAACTGCGGTGACAGGAAAATATTCAACAACTCAGTGATGTAATGCTGCCAGATTCACGTGAAGCAGAGTCACGGTTACAAACCTGACGTTGATTACTTTAATTTAACAGCACATCCTGGAGTGTTTTATTTCTCTTCATTCCATTGCAATTTGCTATGATATTTGATTTATTTTTAAAAAAGGTCTTAATTTTTATCCATTTATAGCTACATTTTGTGTTGTGGAATGTCTGCAAACCAAGTTAGTTGTCTCTTTGTTTTTGTTTTTTTGTCAACGTGCAAACTCGGCTGTCCTAATGACGTCGGAAGACTGACCTCTGACTGTTACAAAGCGTTGACACTGCAGACTCCTTCCAAAAATGTTACATAAACATCTCCTTGCGGAAAACTTCATCATTTCCATGATTATGCATTTTTATTTGTAACATAACAACATGCTTTGGTTTACTTGTCAAATGTTTTGACATTTGCTTATTATCAGATTAGCTCACGTGGCGCGTCCACCGTACGAGCACGCATTTGCTGTGGTTACTATGGAAACGATAACATAGAACAAGCGCGTTGATATAAACCTGTGATTTGCCTTGCAGCCGGATTTTCTACCTCTACTGCTGTAGACTTTCCAACCAATCAGAATCGAGAATTTCTGAACTGGATTTGTCTTTGGTGTTAAAAGTGATCTATAACCGTGTGAGCTGTTTTTAGGAGATCAAACTTTTATAAAAAGGGATGCGATGTCTGGGAAAATGTAATCGCTTTGGTGAGAAATGAGAAAGACAAAACAAAATCTTGTAGAAAAACAAAACAGGGAACGAGAAGTGTGCGTTTTGTAGTGAATAGGCTGTAAGCCTTTGCTTCTTCTTCTTCTCCTTCTTGTGTTACAAGGCATTCTTACTAGAAGTGCCATGGAGGCATGAGAGAGCACAGTGTGTTTAAAGTGTAATGTGCAGGCAAACACACTTTCCTGTCTGCTTTGAAGCGGCTCTTGTCGGAGCCACCTGTCCGATTTACATTGCACAAGCTATGAAAAAAATCATATTCAAAGGAGCACGCCGAAAGAAAAAAAAAAAATACACCACTTTCTTCCTGTAATGCAGATTTTAATCCGAAACTACAGGATAGAACTACAATCCAAGTCACTGCTTGGTGGATGATTTGAATTGCGCTCAGTCAACAGCGGAGTTTTGTCATCCGGCTGACCTTTGAAGTCCACCAGGAAGAGAAGAGGAGAAGGAGGAGGAGGAGGTGGAGAGGGCCGCGAGAGAAAAGAAAACGCGGGCCAAGGTCAAGAAAGCTAATTTATTTCCTTCATCCGCTGGCGTCCCTGAGAGGCGGACCACACACTGCCCATACAAGTGGCTCTTTTAATGGGGGGGAGAAGTGCATGGCAGAGGGCTGGCATCATCCACCGCTTCTGCTGCTTTAGCTCATGCACGGCAACAAGGCAGACCGGTGTGTGTCTGTGTGTGTATGTGTGTGTGTGTGTGTGTGTGTGTGTGTGTGTGTGTGCGCACTCAAAACACGCGTCAGAGCCAGACACCATCAGCCACATCTTTGCTAGCTCTCATTGTCACACTGGAGAATTGTATTACATCATTACTGAATAATTGGCTGTACAGAAGTGGCATCTGGAGCAAGAACGGAAAAATCGGCTCGGAATATTCAGGAAAACAGTAACTCTGATTTCAAACTTCATGTTCCACTTGAGCAAAAAATCAAAAGGTTTTTTTTTTTTTTGGCCCTTGCATTAGTTGAGGTCACTATGACTACAGTCTTGACTCAAACACAATGTTGTCTATATCAAAAAGAGCAGAATAATAAATAAATCTAATCAAATAATAAAAAAATCCTTAAAGGTTTCATGTAGAACCTCTACAGCAGGGTTTTCTATTTACCAAAAAAAGGTTCCTTCTATATACTAGAACCCTTAACTACATAAAGAAACACACATGAAGGCTTCTGTACTCTAAGACTTGACTTGACTTGACAGTGTTTTGTGTAAGAAATAAATCACTTCAGGGTGTGCAGTTGCAGGAAAATTATCAACTACATTAACGTTGATTACTTTCCTAAGACAGCACATGCCTGTGTTTCATACCTCTTGCTGTTGACAATTAATATTTATTAAAGTATGACACATCCTTCTTTTTATTCATTCACAGTAACATTTCATGTTGAGAAACATCCGGAAAAAAAGTTCTAACTTTCACCGACTCTCTATTTTGCTCTTTCTTGAAATTAATAATGCAAATCCATACAAACTCGCAACCTTCTCTTGTCGCAAAAAATGTAAGTTACAGCTTTACCTCTCCTTTACAAAGCGCTAACACTGGAGACTCCATCCATGAATGTTAAATAAACATCTCCTTACAGGAAGCACAATGATTGTACATTGTTTTTCTTTCCATTTTTATCCATTTCCAGTCTCATTAGAATATGAAAGAGGAAAACAAAGTTCTTCTATACAAGGATTTAGGTATGTGATGAACCACGTTTTTGTCTTAATTTCTCAATAGTGAGAAAAACGCTGATAAAATATATATTACAAAAAGCAGAAAGTGAAGGCAGTGTATTTACTTGGAATGTAATCCAGAAATAATTTCACTTATCCGGACATTCAGATTTTGTGCAAAAAATAAAAATCTCTGTAAATAAAAGTATTTTATTTATTGACTTTTAGAAAGTAATAAATTCCGAGCGCATTAACATTGTCATGAACAAAATGGTTGATAAGACATTTTAAATTAATCTATTGATATAAATTTTAGTATATAGCCTAGATTGTGTGTGTGTGTGTCAGAGAAGTGGGTGGTGATCAGAGACTGTATGTACAGTGTCAACATGAGACCGAGCTGATGCCGATTTCTCAAAGGGATTTTATATATTTATATATCTGTGTGTGTGTGTGTGTGTGTGTGTGTGTGTGTGTGTGTGTGTGTGTGTGTGTGCGCGATCTACAGACTTGTATTACTCACTATTTCCTGCACCCTCACATCATTTTAAAACTCCCTGATAAACGTGCAAGCCGGCGGGCCTTTGAGTGTGATAGTGATTTATTCCCAGACGGCTCGGCACTGTAATCTGCTGAAGCCCTTCACCCACACGCTGCACTACGTCACTTACAACAGCACTACCATCAAACACACACTTATCTGTTTCCATTTCAGTCAGGGGGACGGGAAAGGGAGAGTATGAAAAATCCACTTTTATGATAACTGTACAAATCCCATATCATAGTTTCAGCTTTCAGACTCTTAACCTTCAGTAGTTTATCGGGTAAGGGAAAAAACAACGGAGAAACAACGTCTTACCTCTTTAACCCTTTCTTACGGAAGAGGATTCGGGCGACGTGAGATACATTTCAGAGAAAAAAAAGAGAATTCTGAGGAAAAAGGTAGAACTGTGAGGAAAAAAGTCAAAATTGAGAGAAAAAAAGTCAAAACTATGAGATAGAATTCAGAATTCTGATAAAAAGTCGGAACTGTAAGAAAAAAGTCAGAATTCTAAGAAATAAAGCCAGAATTTTAGGACAAAAGTCAGAAGTCTGAGAAAAAAGTCAGAATTCACAAAAAAGTCAGAAGTCTGAGAAATAAAGTCAGAATTTTGAGAAAATGCCAGAAAATTGAGAAAAAAGTCAGAAGTCTGAGAAAAAAATGAGAATTCTGAGGAAAAAGTCAGAACTGTGAGAAAAAAGTCAAAATTGAGAGAGAAGTCCGAACTCTGAGAAATAAAGTCAGAATTTTAGGACAAAAGTCAGAAGTCTGACAAAAAAGTCAGAACTCACAAAAAAGGCAGAAGTCTGAGAAATAAAGTCAGAATTTTGAGGGAAAAAAGGCAGAAATGTAGGAAAAAGTCAGAAGTCTGAGGAAAAAAATGAGAATTCTGAGGAAAAAGTCAAAATTGAGAGAAAAGAAGAGATAGAAGTCAGAATTCTGATAAATCAGAACTGAGAAAAAAGTCAGTGGTCAGAATTTTCTCAGAAATCACCCTAATCCTCTTCTGTACTTTGTAGGCTACATTAAAATATGTCTTAAAATATGTGTTTAACTTTCAATCCAGGGAAGGTTTTTCCTTACGTTCACAACACAATCCAATAGCCAAAACATGCTCAGATTTCTAACACAAAGGAAGATGGTGGATAGAAACAATCCTACAAATGTGTAAAATAGATCATATTGATGAACGTAGGCTCATTATGCTGATATCTATAGTTTCATGGGAAAAATGACCTCTTTCTTATTCCAAGCAGCAGCGTTCTAAACACAACATGAACTTTCATCCCACCAGCATTTGGTCATTTGGTTTGTCGATACATACGATACATTTTCCGATGATTTTTTTATAACAGCATGTCCTGAGGTGTTTTATTCCTCTTATACCACAACAATTTCCCAACGATTACGATTCCTATTTATTAAAAAGGATGACATTTTGTTCTTTCTATCCATTTATAGATGTTGAGGAATCAGTTCGTTCCTGTTATCACGTTCGTTATAGCGACAGTCATCCTTTCACCAGACTGTTTTTTCAGTCCTCTTGAAGTTTATAAGACAACAAAAAAAAACAACACGGCTTGTCCTGTTACCGTAAAAAGTGCAAAACACAATGTGTTCTGTCCTGAAGGCTTAACGGTGATACTGATACTGCAAACTCCTTCCATAAAATGCGAAATAAATATCTCTTTACAGAAAACTTCCCCGATTACACGTTTTTCTTTTTTTTATTATCAGCCATAGATTATGTGAAGCCCCGTACAAGTCCCTGTGTACGCTGTTACTATTGAAATTATTTCTTCCTTTAACGAGAACTCATTCCTAAAACACTTCAACAGGGGGTTCACAAACTTTTGACAGGCGCTGTATACCGCTTGTATGAATTGTACGTTCAATTAAACCGTTTCGTGAATTTAAAAAAATACAAATTCCGCTGTAGTCCGTGTCTGTCGCCCACGCCGTCGTCTTTCATCTGCTCTGCTCGTTCACCTGCTTTTCTTCTTCTAATTTGCAACAGTTCCATCTCTATTAGCACTTTATTTCAGTCCGAATATGAGGGTGAGAATATAGAAGGCGAAGCGTATAGACTTCATAAGTTCACCCCAAATAAAGTAGGTGGCCGACGTTCCTCGTTTCCCTTTTTAATTAGCACCTGCGAGCGCTTTTTCCATTATCACTGCGTGCGTTAAAAATCTCCTCGCTCTCCTAATTAAGAAAAGTGGAAACAGATTAGATGGATCCTTTGAACAAAGGTTAGGGATTGCTCGCCGCTGTTTGTTTGTTGGGCTGACACCAGGAAACCGGCTGCCACATCCTCGCACACTGTCACTTAAGAACCACTGTTTGCTTTAAGGTGAAAAAGAAGCAGAAGCATGTAATTTTACTTCATTTCCAAATGCTTCCTTTCTAAGCAGATCTCAGAGGATGAAGTAAAGACTGATTTTGGGGCATTTCTCATGAATAAACTCTGTACAGGATGTGTACTGGAGCAAAGTTTTGTCCCCACATGCCATCCGGCTGTGCAGGGTGTTTTATGACATTTTATGGGTGTGGTAATGGGCGGGGCGTCGCCATGGAAATCAAGTAAGCAAAACTAAACCATATCAAACATGTTTGTAGGGAAACAGTTTGCTGCTATTTTGCAATGTATCTCCATCTCTATAATCTGCATATGCGCTGACTATACATACCGTCGAGTGCACGCCCTCAGGATGAAGAAGATTCATATGTACCAACAAACAACATCAAGTTTCTTTCCTATTTTTATTTCTTTCAAGATCTCTTTGATAATTGATCTGATTTCATTGTCTTGTTCAGTGAAGACATACCTAAAGAAAAAAAAAATGGCGGAGGTTTCTTACAGGTCCAGTCTCCAAGACAAATATTCCTTTGTCATTTTTGTCATTCGTTGCCATGTCAACCATTTGATTTTCTACATAACCTAACCAATTCTTTTTTTCACATTTTCTCACCATTTGGTCTTGCTAATTCCCACCCATTAGCTACCGCTCCCCTACTCTATCACTCAACCTGGACAACTACACCCAGGTAAGAGTGGGATACTTCCTTCAGGTATGTAAAGAGACCTTGCTCTTGGTGGAGTAGTTGAAGTACTTTGGGATCTTCATGACATTCAGGAGTGAGATTGAGGAAGTGCGGCTGCAAGTCCAGGTGGCGGAAAAAGAGGTTTCTCAGCAGGGTTGCAGGATTTAGTCTCCATGATGTTCCGTGAAGAACCTGATGATCCAGGAGATGCTCGGAATATGTCTGCTGCTCCATCAAGAGGAGCCACTTGAGGTTTTTCAAGCATCTTACAAGGTGCCCCCTGGTCGCTTCTCTGCAGAGTTGTGTCAGGTACGTCTCACTGGAAGCCAAACTCTCAGCTCCCACCAGGAAACGCAGGAAACGGGAATATGATGTACATTATCTCGCTCTTTCATCTTGCATCTACTTACATTTATTTTCCTGATATACAGATAAAAGGCCAATAAGCATATCAATAAAAAAAGAAGTTCCAAGAGAAAGGAAGAGGGAAAATAAAAGGGTGGTGCGGTCAGTGGGAGATGAAAAGAGGAGTGTCACTCCTTTTCTTCACCTCTCCCACCCCGCCATTGATTGGTCTTTCATAAGCATTAGTCGTGCTTTCCGAGGTCTTCTAACCAACCCGTCCATCGACGTGATTTAAGACCTCGGCGCTTCCTCCTGAACAGCTCATTAAAGAAAAACCACGTGTGGAAGTGGAGCGAGGGACTTCAGACGGATGCGCTTCAATCAAGGATTAAATTCCAATCAATCGCTGCTTCTTTTTCACTCAGCGCATCAAGAACCCGTACCTGCTTTTAAACCTGTCGTCTGATTTTTTTTTTTCCCTGGTTAAAACAACATAGAGCATTCAGACGTAATGCTTTCGCAAAGGTTTTTGGAAATGGAGTTTTAAAAAAATATATAAAAAGTCAAAAGCACTCCATGGACGAAATCTACACAGATACAGAGTTAACAAAATGATTTTGTTCGGTAGCTTTTCATACAAATCCATTCTAATCACAACATGGTTTTGAAGGAATTTTACAAGGTTACAAATTGGCCCGACAGACACAAAAGACACCTCCTCCGCTAGGTCTAACACTGGATAATCTCCACTATGTTTTTGGATACGGCTGCAAAATGGCAGCCATGTTGTAAATATTGAAACCAGAGTTCAATCTGTGAATCTTCCTATAATCCCCCGTTAGTTTTCAAGGCGAACAGCTGTGTATATGGAATTAGGCTTTTATCCTTATAGATTACAAACCGCTGTTGTGTTTTGGCTTCAGGAAAATAGATAAACCGAGTTTGTTGCAGTCAATCATTAGGTCATAACGACAGCAACTGTCTCGCCCTCCCCGAGAAGTGGATTAATTTAATTTCCCAAATTCCCCTACGCCGCTACTGACTTCCCGACACCGAATAAGAGGTTATGCTCAGTGCGCTAATGTTCTGAAGCTCCACATTCCTTGAGCACAAAAATCTAGGAGCCACGCATGAGGAGGAATTTATAAAAGAAGCCAGACGGCGAGCAAAGAAGGACCGAATTTAATAAAGCTCAACAAGGCAGAAAGGATTGCGCACTCACTGAATGGAGATTCACTTTCTCCCCCCTTTCTTTTACAACTTCTGCCTACTTAAACACTTTTACGCCCCAACCTTTTATCTCTGGCTGGCTTCATGGAGAGAAAGAAAGAGACAGAGAGAAGGAAAAGAGACTCCGGAGGGGGGGGTGAAAAGGGGGATCGTTGGGATTTTTATTTGAATGTTGACCGAGGGTGGTCACCATCTGTGCAAACTGTCGGATTCTCTGACTTTTTCCTGCAGCCTGTAAAACCTCAGAGGAAGCCTGTCGTTCGACGGTGTCGCCTGTCGTTTGTCTTGTAAACGCTTCCCTATTTTTTCCCCCCCTGATTTTTTTCATCACATGTCCATCATTTGCTCCGTCTCTTCCTTACTGAATTTTTCCCCACCATTTCTCCCCCCCCCCACAACACTTGATTTATCTTGAGCTCTACTCCGTCTCGCTTTCTCTCTCTGCATTCATGATGGCATCTGTTGCTTTTGTTTTCCTTGCTGGGCATCATAAATCTGCTCTTTTTAGCCAGTTGGAAAGCCTCGTATTAACAGTTTGATGCTCAAACACTTAGTAAGACCACAAACAAAAAAAAAAACCAAGCATTGTTTTGGCTAATGGTAGAGTCTTTCAGCTTAAAAACAAAAAAAAAACCTACGCCTCGATGATGGTGCTGTTGTTATGTCAATAACCCGCACCCACTCCCGCCATATGAAATAAGTTAATGATTTCCTGCCTGTAATACATTTATGAACAGCGTAGTGTCTTCTTAATCACAGTAGGGATGCCAATTAAAAGAGAGCATGAGGGAAATAATTGTGATCCTCGGATAAAAATCCGGTCGAGAATGGGGTCCCTGCTGAGGAATTGTAGCGAGAGCTGTAATTTTTCAGTAAAAAGTGACACACACACATATACACACAAAAAAACGCGTTTACGACCACAAACAATGGCACTTTCTTCTATTTTGCATTAAAAAAAACAAAAAAAAAAACGAAGGGATAGAGCATGTTATCGGGCGTAGATTAGAAATGAGCACTTTCCTGGCATTATTTAAAAGAAGTCAGCAAGTACGTAAAATCTGTTACAACAGCATGACAAAGAGAGTTACTTTTCCACCTCAATACAGACCTGAACCCACTTTCCCCCAAGCATGTTAGCATGTAAACAACGCCCAAACCGCGTGTCGTTGCTCTCTTTGCCTGGCATAATTTTCTCAAACTCATGTTGCACAAGTGTGCGCCATCTGAAAGCCAAGCAGCAGCGAGCTTGGTGAAAGGTTCTGGCACCTTCCGAACCTCTTTCAGTTTCCTCTCACTTTTTTCTTCGAACAAACACTGCTGTGTGCTGCTAAGCTAAAAAATAATTTAGCATACTCACTGTTATAGGTATTTTTAACTTGAGCATCATGACCTGATTACTTTACACTTTTCCGGAGGAAAAAAACCTACATAGATATTTCACAAGTGCCAATTTCTGAGAATTTACATAAGGCAGGTGTGTAAACAAAAAAATTAAAATCCACCCGAACATATCGTTTTAGCAAAAATCTGCATGACAACATAAATAGCTAACACGTTTTAGCATTTCTAAAACACAGCTTTAGACCTTTCCCTATTCTAAAAGAAATGCTACGAGCTATAAAACTGTACGAAACTTTTTTTGAGATGTATTTGTTGGCTTGTTTTTTTTGTTTGTTTGTTTTTTCCAGAATTGTACATCTTGTCATTTTTCTCAGTGATTTATTTCATAGTAGCCAAACCTGTGAAAATATGCCATAACAACCACAATTACAATCATTAAAATTAGCTAGGTATGCTAGCCAACTAGTTAGCTGCTAGAAATGTAACTAGCATTTGTCACAGGTTAACATGAGTCAGATTCTCACTCATGTATTTGTATTGCCAGATTCTCAGTTATTTATTTCCTCTGATGAAATACATCAGATCAATTTTGACAGTTTTGTTTGCTAGCGTTAGCGGAGTTCGCTAGTCGGTTCAGTAGTCAGCATGTAGGTTTAGTAGCTAGAGGTGCCCTGGTACAACCAACACGACAATAATTTGCATAATACGTCATATGTAACACTGAATTTAGCTCCGTATTTAAGAATTTGACTGAAATGTGAATCTATGTAACTGGACTTAGCCATGGAGCATGTTTTAGCGCTTATAGCATATTGCTGTAACAAAAGATAAAGCTTGTCTCAAAGTTCAGAGTCAGTGTTAAAAGTTAACGCCATACAGTTGTTGACTGCATCTCAGTGTAACATTTTGTACATAAAGGAGTGATAGTTTTGCTAGCAAAGCAGTTAGCTAGCATGCTACATTTTCCAGCAGTGAATTCTCGAATTCTTGATTCTGATTGGTCAGAAGGTGTTGATTCATTTGATCTATTTTGACAAATGCTCTCCATGGAAACTGATGTTTAATACTTGGACTGTGCAGCATGTTATCTGATATTACCATCAGGACCGGGACTCACTGCATCATCAGTAAATCAAGCTTTTGTTTGAGAGAAACTTCTACAAAAAAACGAAGAGGAATTGGAGAGAAAGCGCTCGAAAGAGAGATTGAGAGAGACGGATAGATGGACATTTGTGTCCTGTCCTCGTAATAAAACGTCTAGACACCAATTAACATCAATTTTCCTGAAGAATTTGTGTCATCGGCACGAAGCAGCTCTCTCCCTGCACTCCAGGGCCCTTTTTAAGACGCCCTCATATCAATCAATGCTTTTCTCCTCCTCTCACTCTCCTTTTTCTTTAATTGAACTTTGTTTTCTTTTGTCAATCCACGTCGTCAAGGGACACGTCTCGCTGTCCTCACTGTAGAAGCATGTCCGGATCAATCCGATGTTATTTCTTCCTGCTTTATTTTTCCCCATACTTACTTCCTGTGCAAGACAAATGACAAGGGTTTTGAAGTGCACCATCATCTGTCTCTCTTCAGCTGCGTACGAGCGAGTGCATCCTCCAGGGACTCGTGTTCAGCAACCATCATCCATAACGCTTATTCATGCCCACCATGGGTCATATAAATAAGCACAGCTTATTTAGCGAAGCTCATTGCGAGGCTTTGAAGTCAAGCATCCTTGGCACTCTAATAACACATTTTAGATTTGACGGCACCTTGGTGATCTCATTTTGGGCTCGTTATTATGGCAGAAAGAGCTTTTGCGGAAAGGGGAAATAAGGATCTGTGGTCAGAATTGTGAGAAGCAATTCAGAAAAACGCGGTGGATTTATATGTGAGCGTACGAGATGAGCATGTGGTGGCTCTTGTGGCTATTCTTGGGAGGATGTTAGGTAAAAAAAAAAAAAAAGGTGATGCTAATCAAAAGATTCATTCGATTCATCAATTTAGTGATACATACTACTGGTTACATGTTTATGTGTTTTAAACAATACGCAGTTGATTTGCTGGACAATTTCGCATTATTGTCTAAGCCGCGGTTTTTATTTAAGCGCGGAAATAATTGCAGCGTAGCCGCTCTCAGACTTTCATGCAAAGCTTGGAAATCTAAATTGTTAATGTGAATGAAAACTATGGAAGGAGTAAAAGACTTTACGAGCATGCTATAAAGAGATTAATCAACAACAGGTTGGTGTGATGCTAGCCATCATGAAGCAGAGTTGCTGTTATCACCCCAGAGGTCAGGATTTTCCTACAACAGCACGTTGCTTTTAAACCATGGCAATTTGCCTGCGATGTCCTTTTTTAAAAAAAAAAAATAAATAAATAAATAAAATAAACAATGACACGCCCAATTTTTTCCTCCTCTCTTGAAAGTAATACAATAAAAATTCAGCTTCACCGAGAAACAGGAAGGAGCAGAATGACTTCCTCTGGCGGAAAACGCACTGGTACTAAGCGCTGGCACTGGAGACTCCTTCCATAAATACCCAATAAAGGTTTCCTTACAGAAAACTTCTCCAATTATAGCTTTCAGTTGTGTGACGCATGACAAAAACACAAGTCATTGTTACTATAGAAACAATCATGTATTTGAACCTGTGCTTTAATATAAACCTGTGGTTTGAAGTCGCACTGCTGTCAGAGCTGCTGTTTTAGAAAAATAATCATGAGCAACACGATTCAAGAACTCAACAACACGATGGTATAAAAAAAACATGCCAGCATCGTCATACCTTGTCCATGACTTTCACATTTTTGTGGTTTTCCTGATGACTTATCCAGAATTTCCTGCTCGAGATTGTTCGGTCTGATAGCCTACAGGAATTCACACATGGAAAATAGAATCAAATATTTCGAAACGCACTATAAATAACACACCTTGCCCACAGGAATAGTGGGCAAACACGATACTACAGCCTGGCTGCGTTTGTTCTGACCCAGTTCTTGTAATACGGAGTCAGTGCTTGCAAAACATCAAAGCCTCACGCCACTGCGGTGACTAATTCCTGTGGCTAAACGTTCACGGATGTTAATTGGAGCCCCAGAAGGGACCCATCTTGAAGGCAGCATTTACTCAACAAGCTCCAAGGAGCAACAGGAACCATCCAGATCCTGTTTAGACAACGTTCTGCGCTTTCGTCTCGGGGGAAACGCGCGCTCAGGTATTTTCCACCCCACAATGCTCGGCCCTGTCTGCACACTATAGGGGACGGTAACGGCGTTGGGAAACAGAAAAGGGGACGAGGGCAGAGGTGTCCTGATAAGACGCATTGCTATGAAAACGTAGACGCATGAGAAAGCAGATGGCCGTGCTGAGAGACGCTGAAAGAAAGACGTGAGAGTACTATGTTTGGATTTTGAGCCTTTCCTTTCAGTTATTGCTCGCTGTAATGGAGACGCATCATTCATAACGTACTTATTTTTGCTCTCTTTACAGTTCGGAGAGGAGTTCAGGAAGGCCCAACGTGACTTATTCGGGATTTAAAGCGGCCAGATTTGCTAAACGCTCCACGGCAGAGGTTTGATCCAAGCGTCCCAGTCGGTGAGTACCGCTCATTCACGTCTACGTCTTGTTTATTTCAGAGCATGAAAAAAAACCCTTCATGTCTTTGTCACAAACTGACTTCTTCATGCTAATCACTGAGATTTGATACACGCCTCCTCGGAGGCCTCTTACAGTCACATGTCCTTGACAGGCAGCTCTACGTGATCTATGTCTCACACACACACATTTCGAGTTTCCCGGTGATGTAATTTAGCACCGACAACTCTACAGTTTACTACGAGTTATGAAGCCTTTTACTGCCGACCTTGTGACGGCATCAATAATATTGGAACATCTGACCGAGAAGATATACCTACGTTTATCCTTTTAGTCCAATCTGACCGAACACTTAAAATAAGAGTATATGAAAACTATGATAAGAGGATAAATCTAAGGTTTAATATTTTAAGGTGAAAATGTTTCTTTACACTCAGTAATTCAGTTCAGTTCTTCTCCATGCAAAACTACAAGCTTAGAATTAGAGATTATATGGTAATAAATTCATCAAGACTTTTTATCTGGCAACTCTATCGTTTTAATATACTGAGCCTAAAGTTCATCATGTTTACACATATTACCTTTTTCTTAAATTTATATTTTGCTATAAGGCTTAGCGTGAAGTGTATTATTCATTTTATGAAGCATGCAATTTGCCAACACTTTTCATACATCATTGAATATTATGGGATGTCTGCAAAACAATTTCCTCTTATCACGTAAGTTATAGCAGCTATAAACAGTCGGTCCCTCATTAGTATCTCTTTTTTTAAGTTAATACGCCAAAAAAAAAAATGCAGCTTGTCGTGTTACGGAGAGACCGCAAAGCATTCTCATGAGAACTAGGAAAAAAAGCTCCAGGGCTGAGCTGACACTGGAGACCCCTTCTATAACTGTTAGATAAATGTCACCTTACCTTAAAGAGCCACCATATCAATTGATTGCAGCGATTATAATAATAATAATAATAATAATAATAATAATAATAATAATAATAATAAAATCATGATAAACAGATTAAGTGAAGCATCCGCCATACACCTCCCTACATAAGTTGTTTCTATAGAAACGATAATGTGTTAGAATGAGTGCGTTAACGTAAACCTGCGATTTAGCTTACAGCCGGAACTGTGAGAGAAAATGGTCCGAGAGACATTGATATTAACTTGTGCTTTTATTGTCAGATTCTACATGAAGTGTTATTTATCTAGAAAAATCTTAAGAATACAAGATCTGCAAGAATCTTTCAGCATATTATTCGCACAGCAACACTAAGGGAAGAAGTGTGCGGTTATACGTCAAAAGTCAGATATGGAACTCTGAACCCTGAGTGTTTAAGGGGTTAACGCGAGCATGTGAGCCAACTATGTCGTGTTTTAGGGGGAAAACAATTTTCGGCAGATGGAATTTACAAGTGTAATTTATGAGGACTTGGCGTATTTATGGACTCAGATGGCAATACTTTGGGTCTTAAATTCCAATTTTCAAATGAAAATGTATGTCATATTACAATTAATCTAGAGTTGTTTTCTGCATAAAAAGTGTTTGATTCAATTATGTTTCTCAAAGAAAAAGAGCTTTAATAAAAATAACTGGAAAAAAAACCCCAAAACAATACGTGCCTTACTTACTTTTGGACTGCAACAATTCAGGGCTCTAATATGAAAGTCTATGAATTAAACCACACCCTATTTAGTGCAGAATGTATGATGTTTTGCTAATTTATCAATCTGCTAGCTTAATGGAGAATATCCCGGGCACTCGTGAACTCCCACAATGCATTGCAGTAGGTTAGTAACCAGACCAGACGATGGACCCATAACTTTGGACAGAATAAGGAGCTCCATTTTGGGACATTTTTGGCAGTGCTTCGTTTAACAGTTCCATTTGTTTCTTTTTTTCCTTCTTGGATTTGTAAAATCTGCTATTATTATTATTAACATGGCGGCTGTGTTATTCACACGTGCCTTTAGAAATCCACTCGTATTCAATATGTTCGGATCTCCAACACGATGGTTTATTCTAAGATTCCTCAGCGAATCATCCGTCAAGGATCGTGTCCGTGTGTATTTCAGCCTTCCGTGGCTCCACCTGATTTCAATCAAACCCACCTTTTTAACAAAGTCGGGGATTGTTTTGGGTTGTTTTTTTCTTAGTGAAATCAGGTGTTTTGATGTAACAGCTATCTGGAAACACTTTGCCCCTGATGAATCGAGTCGAGTCCTGGAATAATTGGGATCCGATCCTCAAAGTGTGCTCGAATAAATTGCATCATCCAGCTACTGTTTCCTTTCAGATACTGTATATTGTTATAGAGTTGCCGTGCCAACAGCTTCTCAGGTTCTGCGGTTACGGAGCATGAAGTATGCGCTTATAGAGAAGAGAGAAAACTGTGTATTTGCAGAAAAAAGTCCCACAGATAAGGCCACACACACAAAACGTACATGTGTGTGTGTTCATTTGTGTATGACTCCAGGCCCAGGATGTGATGTAGCGGTGGGATCCGGACCTTGTGAAAATACCCTTTCACGTCGCCCCGTAGAGCTTCTCAAAGCCGTGGCATGGCGCCCGTGTTGCCATGGAACTTAGTGATTCACAAGACACATTCATCAAGGGAATTTCTGTGGTGTGTGTGTGTGTGTGTGTGTGTGTGTGTGGGTTCTGTGGATACATCCTGTTTTGCAGGAGTTTGAAATTAAAGCATACATTTATGACCTACCTCGTAAAGATAACACCTGAGTCCAGCTTTTCAGACCAAAAGCACTTCAGTGTGAAAACGTCAGCATAGAAATAAAAGAAATTATGATTATTTTTATTAGAGACATTTTTGTCCTAAGTGATCATAGACCTGCGAGCAGTTACAGGTTAGCAATGCTGCGCCGCTAAAACCACCATGCGCCTTAAGCATAGGTACGTACTGGAACCCTGCACAGAATGTGCACCACAAAAGTATGTGCCCCCTCCATAGAATTACATTCATTTGAATTGATTTTAATATATATTTTTTAGAAGATTCTTTTTAGCTAGAGATTAAAATCCAATTTGATCGCGTTTTTCATTTTTTCTTCTTCAAAGTCTTACCGTCAGAGTCCACAATACACTCTGATTTGTACAATCTTAGCATCTTAGTTCCCCAAGGGTTCTTTGGATAGATTATAGGGTTTTAATTAAAAGGGAAACACTGTGTTGTAAATAAACCTTTAAGGGTTTCTTTATAATGATCAATACAAGGTTTTTTATTTAATTTTTTAATAAGAGTGTAGGTTCTTACATTTCTTTTCAAGAGTTCTCAGGTCCTTAAAAGAGTTCTACTTAAATCACTCACCTTACATTAAAAGGCTAACACTCGGTCATGCCTTCAACGGATTCCGTATAATGGACAAACCAAAGAACATTTTATGCTTCAAGATGTCTAGACTTTTAAGAGGAAACACTGTTCTAGGGTTCTACATGAAACAGGGTTCCACCATAATGCACAAACTAACAAAATCGATTAACGTTCTAGATTTGACCTTTTTTTTCCTTAAGCATGAAGCTCTTATATACTCAGAAAGTTTGGCTGCGATGTTTAATTTTTCCCAAAACGACTAAGCTTAACATCCTAAAAGGGTTCTACTTGGAATCCTTCATTACATTAAAATGCAGATACTGTTACAGGGTTCTCAGGGAAAAAAAAAAACCCTCTAAGGTTCCCATAATGGACAAACCAAAAAGAAACATTTAGGGTTCTAGATTTAAGTGTAGTTTTTTTATACACTGATAAATTCTCTTAGGCTACACTTCTTAGCTTCTTAAAAGCGTTCTACTTGGAACCTTTTCACTTCAAGAGAACCATCATGTCCCCCGCAGTCAGTTATTTCTAATATGTCTAAGACACAATCCTTGCTTAACTAGAAACAATATTTGCTATATAGCAAATAAATAATTAACGTTTTCACTAATTTAGCTAGTAATCCTTTAAGTGATGTAAAGCAATATACATGCAAGCCAACATGAGTCATTTTTAAAGCTTAAACTTCTTCCAGTATAAGTAAATCACATTTCCTTATTAAGTTTATCAAATCGGATTTGTCAAATCAGTCTAAAGAAGCCACATAGCTAATGTTTGCAGAAAAAAATGGCTAGCTAGTTTACTAGTGATACGTTACGTCAATAAGCTAATTTTAGCCATTTGTGTAAGATTACATTGCATTTCATTAAATAAATCGTCAAATAATCGAATCTGACAGGCTAGCTAGCCGATGACTGCAGAGGAAAATAAATTGTTAGCTAATTAAGCTAGCTTTCTTTTGCGTAATATGCATGCGCATGCTAACACCCGTAACTTTTAAAGCAACAAAAGAAACATTTCCACGACTGCTTATATTGAGCGTCAAGAACATGTCAGAAGTTTCGCTCATTTTTGTACGTTTATACTGTACGTATGTTTCCTTTTCCTCCATAGAAGCGTGACCATTTAGCTGTATTTATGATTTGAAGTCACAACCTCCTGGTCACGTCACTGCTACATTAAGCTCAGACGTGAGTCATGTCTCTCCATAAGCACATTATTACAGAGATTCAGATCAGGTGATGAATCGTATTAAAAGGAACACAGATGAGTCAAGCGCATTTATTGGATTTTGCCCTGTGAGCAAACTAATAACACGCACGTTCCTCTCCCAATCAGCACGGACGCTTCCGGCATCCAATTTATCATAAACCGCTTTATCTGCTCCTCCTCGGTATAAAAGCGCAGTCTAATTAACAGTATAAAAGATGGATGCATGCATAATTGATACGTGTGTTCATCTGCTTCTCATCAGATGTCCGTAAAAGAAGGATTTAATGGTTATAAATATAAATGTGCAGGACTTTTCTTTCCTCGGGCGCGAAAAAGTAAAGAAAAATAATGCAAAAGTGAACGATTTGTGTGTTATTTAATTAAAAACGGAAGTCAAAAGAACAGATTAGATCCAGTTTTATTGACCTCGAGCAGATTACAAGTACAAAATCCGCAAAATGCATCAAAGCAGAAGTGCAAAACAGTACGTCGCTTTAAGTGTGAAGTGCAAAGAGACTAAGGTTTAAGGTTAGTGCATGTGCAGCATGTGTGGGGAAAAAAGATAAAATTATCCTTCATGTCAAGTAAATTTGACTAATATTACACTTTATTATACATACAATTATACTTTGTGAACAGTTAAGGTGAAAACATGAAGAAATGTAAGTGAAAAGTGCCTAAGTACGTAAATAAATATATAAATGAAGAGTCTAAGTAATGACGTTAGACATCAGGATGTGTTTGTTTTTCGTTTCACACTGTAACTACATCGTAAATCAGCTTATCCTTTTAAAAACGTTAGACTCCCTTCTTCGTTTGAATTTGCATACTTCTTTTTGACTTAACAATATTAGTGATATATGAGAGCTACTAAAACTAACAAGGAAATGGTGCCTCCCTCAACATCTGTAAGAATTTGATTAAAATGTTTAAAATATATTTAGGAACATAACATGAAGGAATTGTTTTGGTAACAGTTACTATGAAGGCTGTATGCATCTGTTTAATCAACTAGGAATACATGTTATAATTCTTTTTCTTTTTCTTTTTTTTTTTGGAAAAGTGGAAAAGTTTCGAAACTTGATTTCCTCATAATCTCTCTGGAATAATTAATTCATTTAAAAAAAATCAATATCACAAAACCGTGTGAGCTTTTTTTGGTATCAGTGATGTAACGGTGCATCATGTTAACGATTCATAGTGCATTATAAAGATGGATATAAAGTATAAAGTATGTATATGTGTAGTATGATAAAAAGTGTTAGGAGTGTATTATAATGTTCAGAGTTAAAATGCACAGTAAATATGACTGTCATAGAAAGTCTTAGTCATAAAGGTAGTTTAAATACCTTAACATGATAAACAATATGAATAATTTCTAACGTATAACATGGAATTAATTATATCTTTTACACGTTGCTTTCTTTAGTGTGTCTTTACACATGTGTGTGTGTGTGTGTTGTATATTATACACATGACACTACAATTATTTTCTAAAAGTATTTGTGAGGGGTAATAACAAGTGTACACAAAATAAGTGTAAATTATAAATGAAAAATAATAACAGTTAAAAAAAATGATGAATAAATAGTTTTCTGTTATTTCTGTTATTCTGTTAAAGAATATAATGCCAATGACAACAGCATTAGTGCAGTACAAAATGTGAGTGTGTGTGTGTGTTGCAATCAGCGACTGTAAGCTAACGAGGGGTCTCAGTGCATTCTGGGAAACGCATCCATGGTGACAAATCCGGGAGCTGATGGTGAGCAAAAGAAACAAAGAGCCAATGTGTGTGAGTGTGAGGGCCTTCACACACACCCACACACACACACACCCACACACGCGCACACACACACACACACACACACACAGGGAGCAATAACGTGAGCTTAATGGCTCATGACATGCCAACCGACTCATAAACCGGGCACGAGAAAATAAAACGACAAAGAGTTGAGGAAATTCCCACGCTCTCCAGGTTTCAACCTGTCTGAGTTTGTGAAAATCAGATAAATGAAATATAACTGAGCCAAATATGGCTGACTCGAATATGGCTCAGTCACCAGGAATGAACAAGACTCCTGAAAGTGCGTTTGTGTACTGATCAGTGGTGTGTATTGTGTGAAAATTGAGATGTGAGATGTGAGTAAGGGATGTGTGTGTGTGTGTGTGTGTGTGTGTGTGTGTGTGTGTGTTTTCATGGTATGAGTCTACAGGAAGAGTCTTAATCAGACAGTGTTTGAGTAAACACTGGGTATTTTTATTATGTCTGGCTTTAAATCAGCCAAAACGTGTTGTTATATATCGACAACACTACCTGGGTTGCCAGGTTCATCTATCTAACGCATGAATACAATTTTCCTTATCCAAACCTTACCTTGCCCATCATTTCTCAATAAAATGTTCTCATATTATCGTATACTACCTTATTAGAATTAAATAACATATCAATAACGAATAGGATTCATACAGCGTGTGCTTGCATAAGTATTGACCCCCTTTGAACTTTTCTGCATTTTGAAATGGAATTAACTGGGATTATATGCCATGGATGTACACACAACATCCATAATATTATTACATTACAGCACTATAAAGTCCAAGTCTTTCCTTTCTCTCATGAAGTTAATAAGACAAAGGTTTTCATGTGACCAAAAAAACCCACAAAGCACAATAAAGACTAAAGATTTCCTGTGGCGGAAAACGGACTGTAATTATATTGTATGTTATATCGGCGCAACTACTGTCAAAGCTGCTGTTCTAGAAAAGTAAGCAACAGTTTTTGGACTAAACAGACTCAAGAATACAACAGTACTGTGGTAATAATAGATTTTTTTTTAATTAGTGTATAGGGATATACAAACCTGTAGATAAAAATAAAAGTGTTTTTGTTTGTGTGTGTGTGTTTTTTTCTATCTTATGCCGATTCATCTCACATAGCAGTATGAGAAATGATACGTACAATAACGGCTTCTCCGTATAGCATTATCAGCCTGTGCTGCATGTGTGGGCGAGTGTGTGTGTGTGTGTGTCGAGCTTAACCTTGGCTCTGTTTTATTCGCCTGTTGGGTAAACACGTACCCCACTGAGACGGTGAGGCAGGAATCAGCAGGGACGCCTGACCAATATGTCCTTCTGATCAAAGCCGTCGAGGCGAGCGTGTGTCCTCGCCTCCTCCTCCCCCTACTGAGCCCTCAACCGTCCCCCTGTTTTTGGCTTAATTAATCAAAAATGATTTCTTTTCTCATTAGATATGCGGGCAGGCCGCGTCGCAGTCGCAATCTGCAGGGATCGATGTTTTACAGATGTTTAGGCCTCGCTTTTGTTTTTCGACATGGCTCTGATTTTTATTGGGTATGGATTTAAGGGAGAGTGCCAAGGGATTCTCGTCGAAGCTAACGCACAAACACACACACACACACACACACACACACAACCTGCAGAGCATTTTGAGATCTGTGAGAAATTGCCTTGAGAGTTTCATACGACAAAAGTGGGCTGTTGGTCGAGTTGGAATGAAGCGCTGAGAAACGTTAAGGCGGATTTTCTGGTGGGTTCCGGTGATGCAGGAAACGACGGTTTTTGAAATCATGGCACATAAAAAAGAAAAAAGATTCCATTTGCTAGAATGTGTACTCATGTGATAAACTAAAAAACAGAGCATTATTAAATATTAAGACAGTTCTTGAGTATTAAAAAGTAATTTAATGATTTAGGATCATTAAATCAAGCTGCACGGTTTTTGTTTTACTTTTAT
>JAQMYM010000018.1:2850551-2864715 GCA_030014255.1 Parauchenoglanis ngamensis | reverse complement strand
AGAGAGAGAGAGAGAGAGAGAGAGAGAGAGAGAGAGAGAGAGAGAGAGAGAGAGAGTGAGAGAGAGAGAGAGAGAGCGAGAGAGAGAGAGCGAGGAAGAGAGAGAGAGAGAGAGAATCAGTGTCTTGCTGAGACGCAGCTCTCGGTGTGATGATAAGCTCAGCTCTTGAAGAGAAAATCCTCCATTATCCCCAAATCCAACATGAAATACTGTCAGATGTACTGTAATCCTACTATAATACTGGGAGTGTGTGTGTGTGTGTGTGTATGCGCGTGTCTGCGTGTGTGTGTGTGTGTGTTTTGTGTGTGTAGTCATGATCATCCATACAGAAGTACAGAAGAACTATGTTTTTTCAAATATTTATTCTCATATTTCTTATATTTTTTTTCTTAAGTTTCTTATATTTATATATATTTTTTTAATCTTTTTAAAAGTGGTAAGATTACATTTTTTCCGCATCATCATGACGGCTTTAAGTACGGGAATAACTTTCCCAACGAATCTAAAATGTAAAAAATGTTAACAAGCGCACGCAGGCAAAAGATTTCTTCATGTTATTAATTTGTTCCTTTCACATCTTACCTTCGATCATTTGCTTGTACACCTGCGTCTACTTTCATCCTAAAAAGAAATGAATTAAGAGTTTAAAACAACATTTAGGAAATCTAATAGTAATAATAATAATAATAATATAATAATAATAAATAATATAATATAATAATAATATAAAACACCGAAATATAAATATATATCTTTTTTTTATTTTCAAGACTGCAGTCTTTCCTGCCGCTAGAAATTGTGTACAAGCTAAAACGGCACAGCGCATGTGAATGCCGAAATTTGTCGTTCATGCACACTTATATGCTAGCACTAGCATCAAAAAGGTCTTTGGTAGTTTTTACTTATAAATAAATCATAGCTCGGGATATAAGTGTATTTCTTGTACCATTTTTAAATGTTTATTTTATCACATTTTTTTTAAACATCTGAAATCATAATGCGAAGCAGATTTAGGAATGAGCTTTTGTTCATTTTTCTTTTTGCTTATATTCATGACTCTTAGTTGTATGTTTACTTTCATTCCTTTACTTACACACTTGTTATACTTTACGTGCGAGAGCTAATGTTGAATGCAATTCAAACTTTTCACGCCACAGCTCTGTTTCACGCGTGTGAATTGGTGATCGAGTGCAGCGCAGCTTTAATGAGGCTGTATGCTTTTGTTCGTCTATAAATAGCTGAGAGGCAAAGGCAGAAATTAGAGTTATAGCATGTTGTCTTGCTCCAGCGCACTTTCTTATTAAGCTAGAAAGGGGAAAAATAAGCGGCCGTGTGGAGTAATGACCAGGAATATTGTACGCTAGTACGCCCGATAATTAGAGCAAGATCCCAATTTGCAAAATTTTAATAGTCACATTTAAACACAAGCACTTTCCTGCTCGGTGCTGATTTAATAATTGTCCTGACCAAATAGATTTAAAACTAATCCAGGCTAATCCTGAGACTGAATTAGAGTGTACGGCTAATGAACCTAGCATATGATACAGTATCACGAATGCTAAGTTCGCTACAACACGATAAATAAAATTTGAATCAAGTGCATTTCTTTAGGCCGATATCAAAGCTACATCTTCGGTGCTATGCGACTAGCATCATTGCTAATTAGTGCCCTCCGAGGGGGATATGGGTCAAGGCTCTGTACTGAATTGTCCAAACAGAGGTCACTAAAGGTCAATTTTAAGCTATGGCGCGGTATAAACAGTCATTCATAGACAGCAAACCGATCAATCCTTCTTAGCGCCCTACTTCCTGATTCTGTTCCTCTGCAGGGGTCAAAGGGCGCGCCGGTCGATCCAGTGGAACCAGCTCGCTTTGGAACAGCTGTGAAGTTTGACCAATATCTTGTTACAACTGAATAAGGTAACAATAGACTTTTATTTTGATGTCACACAGCTGTCTGAGGTTTATCAGTAGTTTAGCCTGGAATATTCAGTCCAAATACTTTTCAGATTAACTAAATATTTATTCCAGTTCACATGGCAGCGGTGTTCTATTCTCCAATCTGATTGGCTGTTGATTCATTTTCTATAACAGTAACTCTGACAATAGTTTTGGCTTCGAGACAATTCGTTTCTATAGTAACAACTTACGCAGAGGCTCGTTCGGCAGGTGCTCCGGAAACGAGAAAACAAAACCCTTATAGGTGAGATTAGGAACTTTCTTGTGAAGAGATGTTTATTTAGCATGTAGGACAGAAGTCTCCAGTGTCAGCACTTTCAGCAGTCAAGCGTAAACCTGTAACATGGTCAGGACAGAGGACTTTTAACGCTTTGAGATTTCTCAGAAGAAACATAAGCTTCAGGGACGTTCTAAACATTAAGTACGTATAAGCAGGTAAAAAGTATGACGTGTATCGTTGATTAATAATTTGAAATTTGTAATTGTTAGCAAACTGCTGAGGTATAAGAGGTGGTAAAAGATAAGAGTTCGCTATTAAGTTAGATCTGTTTTTGACTTGATGAGTTTGTAAAATCCTAAAGGTTACTAAAGGTTAATGAGTAGGCTCATTCGAGAAAGCCATTTTAAATTTGTTGTTTGTGAAAATGAAAACAACAACTAATTATGACTGATTTGTATAGCACTTCTATATACGTCTTCTTGAGGAAGCCAGTGGTGAAGGTGGCAAGGAAAAACTCCCTGAGAGGGCATGAGGAAGAAACCTTGAGAGGAAGGGATCCCGTCACACCATACCGACATTCCCAAAGACGAGAATGATTATTCAGGTCCAAATGAAGTAAGTGAAAGATAAAAGAAAGTATGACCAACTGTTTGTGTGTGTGTGTGTGTGTGTACAAAATGGAGACGGTGGAGACAGAGAAATGCTTTAGGCATTAAATTACCAGCCCCTTTTCTCATTATCATTTGGCCGTCTTTTATGGCCCACCAGTAAGAGATGATGTTCCCATGACCCTGCACAATACACAGCCATATTATTCAAAGCCAGCTGTATGAAATTCCTGCAAATAAAACCTTTGTCACGCACAAACGGCTAATTATTTGACAGATTGGACCCCCATTGGGTCGGGTTACAGTGTGAAGTGGCCGCGACATCCCCCCCATACATACACACACACACACACACACACACACACACACACACACACACCCTTACTCCAGAGGTCCCACAGGGAAAAAACCCCACAGGGCCCCTTTCTTTTCACAGATTATATTTTACCCTCCCAGCCATCCATCCAAGCTATGAGGGGGGAGTGTGTGCGTGTGTGTGTGTGTGTGTGTTTGTGTGTGTGCATGTGTGTGTATGAGAGAGACAGAGAGAGACAGAGAGTGTGATGTGGGTCTGTGTGTCAGTGACAGCAGTCATTTCAGAATTTAAAGGGTGTTCTCAAGCAGAAATATTTAATCTCTCCTGGAAAATAAGGCCGATGGGGGCGGGGGAGATGTTGAAAGAGAGAGCTGTCACTCACTGCGATGTTGTAAGGACGAATTCCTCCCTCTTGTTTCTCTAAAAGTGTCCCCTTAACAGCAAGGACACTCGCAACACATACATACACACACGCACACATACACATACACACACACCTACTATGCACACTTATGGTTTGGAAAGAATATTATGCTCTCTAGCAGAAGATAACATCGCCTGATAAGCACCAATGAACCAAATCATAAATGTTAATATGTCCGACATGCAATTTGGATTAAAGCCTGAGTTGCATTTAATGAGAGCTCATAAAAGAAGTGTTGTGGATACAGTTTCTGAGGAACACACCATTTCAGATGAGCTCAAACACTTTAAAGTCCATTAACAGTCAAGGAGTCAGGGGATTTTTTATTTATTTTTTTGGTTTTGCTAAACTGTTTATTTTAATCTTTGATAACTATATAAAGGAACTAGTTCTTTTTGGTATAAAGAGCCTTTTTATAAGATATAAGTGGCTTTTGGGGAAGAATATATTGAATGCTTTGTATTTCCATATCACAATAATTGTTAAACCTTACGTCAAGGGCCAGCATTTGGTTACCTCATTTTTGCTCATTTTTACCTACCAGTACCACATGACACTCTTTAAACAGAATACAAACGTGTAGAACAAAACAAATGAGTAACAAACCAAATGACAGTGCCGTCTTCCAAGCCCAGTTCCCAAAACAGAAGCCAACCATAGCGTATCATTGGTTTATTTCTACTTCCTGTTGGTCTAAAAGGGCTTTTGCACATTATATAAAGGGCTTTTGGAAAAGATCTTAGCAGAATATATTGATCTGAAACTCCCTGTGGTTTGCAGCATTGCTAAGGCAGGTACAACAGGTTGGCGCACGCTGTGATAACCTTTGCCTCCAGCTACGCCGCATTCCCGCGTACACATTAAATCTGGCGTGGGCAGCCATGGTCCCGTGTGAAACAGAGAAATGAAACATGAATCCGTAAATGTCAAAATGGAAGCCATGCAGAAGCTTTGGACTCAGCGGACGCCAGTTTCATACCAGCTCATACACACACATACACACACTGGGCGGACCTTCTCACAGTCTGGGGAAGCATCAAGGAGTAACTCTAGGCAAGAATCTTTAATCCAGGAGACACATGGTCTAGCTAATTCTCCAATATTCAGACAGACGTGTCTAGAATTTGGTGCCAGTCAATGCTAAAAGCTTGTGTAGTCAGTTTTGTCAGTGTATGGTGCAGTACACTCTTAAAAACAAGCCTTCCATGAATGGCTAATAGTTTTATCTTTTTTTTAAAAGGACCACTACTTAGAAGCTTTCCTGAAATGGAAACCATCGGTTTTAGGACCTTCAAAGGTGCCTCCAATTATATAACCTAAAAATTCCTTCATGGTGCTAATTGGAACCTAGATTTTATATAATAAGTGATGAGGAATTAAGAGACTGATTAAGACCAGCATCCTCAAGCACGCATTGTTGAATTGAGAATTTTGACTATCTTCAAATTGGAACTTGTTTTGTGATCTTCGCAGCATGGTATGCAATCAGAGATACAATCTTCTCAAGTTTCCTGTTGAAGTGAGACATTGTGAAATTAGCAAGATCTTGAACTATGGCTGTCTACTCCCAACCAGCCCGAGAGTGCAATTGGACAGAATGAACCTGGGGTGACTTTTCTTGGGTCAGGGATGGAAACAACCCAATTGGCTCATTCCATCATCTGCATCTCACCCTCATTCTTTGTACTAGAGCAGCATTTCCAAATAAGAACGACGCTAGGTTTTGAGCTGCTAAATCTTCATGGAGGGAGACCAAGCTACATAGAACATATGTCTTCAACATGGAGATTCATTTTGGTTAAGTCCTCACCAAATCAATGATTTGGAGAGACATACAGATGATAAATAGCCGGAGGACCTCTGCACTGGCGAGGCAGTCTGTGCCGTGGGTTGGCACTGCATGGGCACTAGTATCTGCCATGGCGCGCTCTCTCCTTGTCCCCACTCGACTGGCACCAACCCAGCTGCGCATCCCTGTGCCTCACCTGGATGAAGGGCACCGAGAATCGCCCTTCATGCCCGCTTCCCCAGTGAGCAAGCATATGGCTGTGGAGCACCTTGAAAAAGCCCGGGAGTTAGCAGGCAGGGTCGGGACGTGGGCAGACGGGGTGGGCATACCTCCCCCAGAGTGACCCAATGCCAGCATTGACAATATAACAATACACCTTTCCACCAACAACCCCCACTGTCTGCTAATTGCACCCATAATGTGTAGGCAGTTAGGCCTAACCTCAGTGTCTTGAATTTTGGTAAATAATACCACACTATCCCTTTGATTTTGGAACCAAAGCTTGGTGATTATGATCTTCCTGGCATCATAAGATTCATGGGTTTTTTTGGATAAACTGGGATTAGGGATGGGTAAGATGGAAAAACTGAACTTTAAACACCATCTTCCCATAGGACACTGTTTATAGAGTAATGGTGAATCACGATGATTAAAAGGAACCTTTCTTGGTAAATCAATTTTATCTGTCTTAGATTAAAAACAAACAATTGGGACAAGTTTGAAAGTTTGAAATGGTTAATGTGTTAGCCATCTTGCTACATGGTCAGGAAAAAGTTGCTGCACAGGTACATTTTTGTTCCCCATGGTAGACACAATCTAGAGGTAGCCCCAAAGGTGCAATCGTGGTCCTTGAGGTCTAATTATGTAAGTAAGTTGGAAAGGTACACTATAATTCACTTCATTGGGTGAGGAAAGGTGCAAAAGTCATACCCTTGCAAAAGGTACCAAACCACACCAATCCTGAATAAGGCCTTGAATAATGATTTGGTTCGAGCGTCTGATCATGAAGATGTGATGAAGACAGTTTCGAGCTCTCACAAGGGTCTAATGACATGCGTGCACTGCAGTATTTTGTGAATGGGGACAGTATGCGCCGGGTCTCCAGCGATCTGCCTTCCTCATTAGCCTGCGGGAGGAAACAAAGGGACAATGGCACGCTAAAAAGTGCCATCCCTCATCTGCGGGGCCACCGCCTGACACATTAGGAATTGGTATGCTCAATTAAGCACTGGCAGGCTCATTTTTCTGATACACACTCTCCCTCATGTTCTCTCTTTATTACTCCGTCTTGCTCATATTCACACTCGTATCCCCTTTGATCTGCACTGGTGGTCCTCTCAAATCCATCCATTGTATATACCCATTGTTTAAACTGCACTGACCGAAGCAAACGCACGCCTCCATCTTTGACCCTCAGATCTCTGATGTCCAGTGGTTATGAAAAATGATGGGTTTGGTTGAGTGTGTAAGAGAGCGTGATGATAGAGATCAGGGTTTGATGAAAAAGCGAGAGCATCCCTCCTTGTCTAAATGGAGTTCTGTCACAAAAGCCGACGACACACTTTTCCCTGGGTGAAAAATGACACACTTTGAGTAGAGTGTTTCCCTTGGCCATGGGGTCACCAGGTCACTGAACTGATAGAGACTCAAACTCGCCTTCCAGTCCTGTCATCATTCTGTACAAACACACACTCAAGCATTTTGTTACACTCTACTGGATGCAGTCCACACCCATCCTTGTGTTCCTATTTTTTTTTAGCATGCCATGACAGAAACCTGATGTATGCCTGTGTGTTGACACACTAATGTGGTCAAAGGTGGCAAAGTCCTGCGAGAGCGAAACAGAGTGGCAGTAATCATAACAGCCGGCCGGTGGCTGAGACGAACTTGTTGTGTTGCTAATTACTGCAATTATGAGGATGCAGGGTGCTGATGAGTGGTGTGTACATTTGTGTGTGTGTGTATGTGTGTGTGTGTGTGTGTACGTGCTGCAGCAGGGGCGATTAAGTAGGGGATTAGCTGGCTGTCCTGAAGAGGGGGGCGGCACATCCCGAGACCAGCCCTGACCTTCTCATTTCATCCTCATTAGTATCTCATGTCAACAGAGCGCCTGCTCCTTAATCATCTGCTATCATCGCACACACAACACACACACACACAACACACACACACAGCCATAAATCCACCAACACAACCGGCACAAACATGACCAAGTTTCTTCAAGGGCAACTAGCCTGCTTTTTGCACACTTGGTTAATCTGCTAATCGTGTAATTTGGGAGAAAAGGAACTCTGTGATGCTAAGTTCTTGTGTTTGTTGTTGTTAGCAAGGGATTGTACCCATCGTAGTGATTAGCTTGTGTCCTGGGCTCTTAGCTAATCAGCTCAATTGTAGGAAGACAAAGATTTCTGTGATGCTAATCTTGTGTTTTTGCTATCTTTTGTTTTGATTCATGTGTGACTAGCTGGTCTCATGTGACTTAGTTAAATTGGTAGAAAAGGAAGGCTTTTAATAATAAAAGAGGGAAGCTTGTTTTTTGCTAGCAAGGATCTGTACACCAGCATTTTTAAGAACAACTAGTGGAACTCCTGTACTAATTTGTCAACCAAGTAACTTGGGAGAAATGGAAGACTTTCTGTGAGTCTATTTTGTTTAATTTTGTTAGCAAAAGGGTAGTACACTGAAAACTTGTGTCCTTTCGGTGATGCGCTTTTGCTAGTAAGTATTTGTATGACAATGTCTTCAATACCCTTAACCATCAAAAAGCGAATAGGCAAAGAAGGATTTATGCTAAGTTGCTAGCAAGATATTGTCATGTTTAAAGGCTGCCATCTCGCACCTTTGCCTACATATCTAATCAGTTTCTTTGTATGAAGAGAAATCCTTTCTGTGATGTACTACACACTGTTACCTCAACCCCGAGCATGTTAGCCTGCACGCACCGACTTGTTGGCAGTGACCGTTCGGTGTGTGTTGTGTGGCGTACATGTGTTGCAAATGGCAGCGTGAGGGCTCGTCTGTCTGTGTCGGAGTGTGTGTGCCATGGCCAGTCCCAGGCAGGCCAACACAAATGAGGCCCATTCATTTCCCCGGGCCGGCATATGGCACGCCGTTGTCCTCAGACACTCCGCCACCACTGGTGCAATTTGTTGGCACATCCTGTCATTTCACACGCGGGAGGCAAACAAGATTCAAGCACGAGGGCACGACAATGAGCCTGAAGCATCCCTTTCCTCACATCTTCATCATTTAACCATTATGCCAGGTTCACCACTTAGTATAGATTATATGCTAATTTGTTGATCCTAATATCTGCAGTATATCATGTTGTAGTTTTTAATCTGTTGCACTGACTTTTTTCTGTCCTTAACAGGTCAGAACACGAAACCTGAATTTTAAACACCTCCTCATTCACCAATAACATTTATTATTATACAGTTACAATTTTGTGAAATTTTGTGTAAATTAAAGTGTGGACATGCCATGGCAAGACTCTTGGTGAATGTAGGTTTCTGAGAATTTAAGAATGTTTATGAATCTCTAGGTCATCCGAGAATGCTTTTAGATAAATGTTTTTATGAGGTTTCCTGAAACATTTTCGCTGTAGCAATGTTTCCTTCACTGTTTCCTGACATCCTTTAAACCTCATCTTAAATCTTAAAAAAACATGCTCCCCATTTTCTTTTCCTAATTTGCAGAAATTGCATCACTACAAGATTGCTTGACTTTAATGATGAGTTCTTTATTATCTTAAAGCATGTTCTTTATTATGTACCATAAATTATATAGTACCTAAAACGGTAGATATCGAAATGACAGATATGGAAGGTATGTAGCCATCAGAATGAGTGCAAGTCTAGGAAAACTTCTGCTTTAATATGGCCAAGTTAAAAATAAAAACGAAAAAAAGTTGAGAAAGTGCCAGTGAGCATTTTTATTCATCAGTACTGTAACAGGCATTGTGTTGCCACACTGAGACGGAAACAGATCCTGCTGTACTTCCTTAAACGCTGAACTTTCACAAGAAGGAAAGACATATGGCAGCATAAAAATATGTCTAATCCATGTCTAGACAGAGTGATATAGGTCGAGGCAGAGGCAAACATCTGAACACGGTCACGCAGCAAGGAACAAAGCCGAGTTTCGAAGACGTCTTGAAGCAGATACGTGGTGATGAGATATGTATGATATGTATCACACCTTTCGGGCATCAGTAGAATCAGGATTTCTGTTGATGGATTTGTTAATGAGCTGTTAATTAGTTTGTATGATGGGTCCAAATTGGATTATAGGCCATGTACCAGCAATTATGTACCTTTAAAAGTCTTTCTTTTTTTTTTTTTTTTTTTTTTTTCTTTTTTTTCCATCATCTCTCATCTCTTTCTAGAATCTTCTCTCAGATCTGCTCTCCGTGTCGGTCCTGGACAGCCACGGCTGTGCAAATGAAAAACAAATTCACTAACGAACTCCCAAAACTTCGCCAGTTCCAGTGGCGGACTGTAAAGATTAATGGATTTGGCTTGCATGTTTAACACTTTTTCAATGGAGTGAGGAATAAGTGGCCCAGAGAGACGCTGTAAAAAAAAATAAAAGGGCAGAGGGCCGGCGGTTTGGGCTCGAGCGTGTCTGTGATTAACAAATTCTCACATCGAGGACTTGTTCGGATTAGCTGTGACGACAGGAAGTAAATAAACTGACAGATTTACGTCAGGAACTGTTAACGCAAACCATTTCACGCCAAGGTTCGTTCGTTCGTCTGTAAATGTAGAAATGTTTAACCAGTCGTTTATAGCGTGGTCATGTTTACTAATGTAACGCCATTAACTTAAGATCATATAGCACCAAAATTATCCAAGACGTTTTAATATTCTCAGAATCTTGAGCCAAGATAAGTTCCAAATATATCTGGTAACATTTTGACATTTGGAACGCATCACTTCATTAAACACACAGGACTTGTACAAACTTATCACCATATAGATATAAACCAATAGATTCCATCTGCTGCCTGGGTGCTAGCCCCGCCCCAAAGCGCTGGCATGTCACTGGCCGGCTTCCCACGTCAATCACGTCATGATGGATGAGGTGAGAGGTCGCGAACCGTTCCCACCACACTCAGCTGCATCTGAAGGCCCCGACTGAGCTGCCTCAAAGCGTGAAATCGGCGACGTGAGCTCGGAGTCGAGCCCAGGACGCCGCTCAGGAGAGCCATGTTGTTTTAGCAAAGCATGCTGGGAGAATGACAGCAGGAGATCATGACGGGGCAGCGAGACAAAGTCCCGGGAAGGTTTGTGATTCTGAGTGGACAGAAGGTGTTGATTGATTTTCTGTAACAGCAGCTCTAACGATAGTCCCGGCTGAGCGTTTATATCGGTGCGCTCGTTAAGACGTGTCATCGCTTCTATAGGAACGGTTCACATTGGGCCAAGTGTGGAAATTAGCGCACATGAGTAGATTTCTGTTAGGAGACGTTTGTTGAACATTTTTGGAAGGAGACTCCAGAGTCGGGGTTTCGTAAAAAATTTCTAAGACGTCCCATGTTGCAGTTTCTTGGTAACATGACAAGCGAGTCATCAAGAGAGAGAAAAAAGTGCAAAAAGAGAGGGAACAACTGTTTCGCTTTTCTATTTCTTCAGGTTTCCCTCTCTTTTTCTTTCTTTCTTTCTTTCTTTCTCTTCTTTCTTCCTTTCCTATCAAATTTTCCTGCATCATTACATTTTTAATCTGCACTTCCTTCCTTCCGTCCTTCCTCCCTCCCATCTTCCTTGCTTTCTTTCTCTTATTCTTTCCTTTCTTCCTTTGCTTCTCAGTTCCTGTCTAAATTTCCTCCATTGTTTCATTTATAATCTGCATTTCCATCCATCCATCCATGTGACAAGCTCTATTCTTTTGTCCTATTAACTTCTAGAGACAGGCTGCTGAGGGAACAGTTGTTTATAGCTGCTTTAACGTGAGTGAGAACAGGAGCTAGCTTGGCTCATGGACGTTCCACAACATTAAACGTAACAATAAAGGTATAAAACGTATGATGTGTCAATCTGTAACAAATGAATAATGTAACTGCTCGCAAATTTCTACATAAATCGATTAGAAATGTGTTGTTAGTTAACAAAGAAGACGTGAGCGATGCTTTGTGAGAGGAGATGTATAATAATGTTGTGCACGGGGAATAAAACTGGAGGAAATGCATCTTTGCTTAAACGTGACATCAATCAATATTTTTATCATTACTTTTGTACATTTCCTGGGATCCTGGGAAAGAGTGTAGTTCGAACACACACACACACACACACACACACACGCACACACACACACACACACACACAAACATAAACTAACCATGAAGGAACTAAAGAAGTAAACAGAACTCTCTACAACGTGGTTACATCAGATCTCTGATCAGACTGGTGACGTGACACACGTGGCTCTTCTCCTCCTCGCCATCTCTCTGTCCCGCGCCGATCTCGCCTGATTTACGTCTCACGCCACCTTTATGACTACCTCTTTCATTTCCCTGACACCTGAATTGAAAGGAATTGTATGCTTTTGATAACGACACGAGTTTCACTTTGTGCTGCGATTCACGGTCGTGTCGCCACGTCGTAAATCAACCCGAGGAGGAAAATCCACTCCACGGGATTCACGCGGGACGAGAGGATGAAATAATAGCAGCTTTTTATTAAAGGTCACGTCTGCAGGGGACGTGTTTTATCCATCCAGTTCATTTTTACATGCATTTATGTCCTTCCAGGTAAATAAAGACCCTGTTTGTCCGAAACGTCACCGAGCAGGTGGAGGCTCGACCGTTCACACGTGGACTGTCTTCTGCCACGTGGGAAAGCACCGATTCAGACCACACGTCACGTACGTGCGTGAGACGGAGTGGAAGATGTGGAACAGTGAGACAACGTTAACCCCAAATCCTACAAATATCCCAGGCCGTGTTGTTTCTGGATTTGATTAGGAAGAAATTCTCTCCACAGCTTCCGCTTTTCCCCTTCATCTGTTAATCAGAATAATGGAGAAGTAATACATTATTCCATAATTCCAATAATAAGTACAGCAAAATAATTTTCTTTCCATCATTTCTTTTTCTTTCATTCCTTTATTCATTCATTCATTCATTTATTTATACATTTATTTATTTGTTTGTTTGTTTGTTTTTATTTTGTTTCTTTCTTTGTTTCTCTGGTTCTTCGTATCTATTTTTTTCTTTCTTTCTTTCTTTCATTCTTTTTTCTTTCTTTCTTTCCCCTTTTCCTTGCTATTTATTTATTTGCTTGTGCTTTTGTTTATTTCCTTGTTTGTTCATTTGTTTGTTTATCCCATCTTTCCCATCTCTCCTTTTCTTTCAATCCTTCCATTCTTCTCTTCTTTTTCTACTTTCTTTCTTTCTTTCTTTCTTTCTTTCTTTCTTTGTTCTTTTTTCTTCCTTCCTTCCCTCCTTTTTTTAACCGGTTCTTCTTTTATTTCCTTAAATTCTCCCATTTGTTCCTTGTCTCCTTTCTTTCTTTCTTTCTTTCATTGTACTCCATCTTTCACTTCTTACCTTCCATCCTTCTTCTTCTTCTTTCTTTCTTTCTTTCCTCTTTTCCTTGTTGTTTGTTTGTTTGTTTTTGTTTGTCCTATCGTTCCATTGTTCTTCCTGTTCTTCTTCAGTCGTTTAATGCTTCTTTTCTTTTTCTGCTTTCTTTTGTCCTTTCCTTGTTCTTTCTTCCTTCCCTCCTTTATTTCCTTTGTTCTTCTTATTTTCCTTCAATGCTCCCATTATTTCCTTCTTTTTTCTTTCATTCCTCTTCTCATTTCTTTATTCATTTATTTGCTTTTTTGTTTATTTCCTAATTTTACTTCAATTCTTTCTTTCTTTCTTTCTTTCTTTCTTTCTTTCTTTCTTTCTTTATTTCTTGCTTGCTTGCTTGCTTGCTTCACTTCCTCTCTTCACTTCCTCAGCTGAGCTCTTTCCTGTCCTTTAAGTGATGTAAACATTGTTATTGAGAAGAAGAACGTTCGGAGCATGTTTGTTGTGTGTGTTTTGGGGCCTCAGCTGGAGACGCGGTTTGCTTTCTTGCTGCTGTTCGTTATTGATCTGTCGTTACAGTTTAACATGTCGGCGTTGGTGTGAGCAGTGAAACCGCAGTCCGGTGCGTCATGGTGATTAACGGAATAAACTTTAAGGAATGATGTAGAGTTGCAGATCTTCACTTTTCACCTTTCTAACATAATTAACCTCCGATTTAATAAAGGCAGCGAAGTCTGAGAGCCTGATGTGTGTGCTGCTGCTGTACGGTGACGTATCAGGCACATCGTCCGTGTGTGTGTAAGTGTGTAAATCCACTGCTTGGACATTGTTGCCGCAGTTCTCCTGGTTTCCCAGGTGATGACATTAAACAGGGAGGGAAAAAGTGGCTTATTATGTGTGATAGAGTGAGAAAAGAGATGAAGAGATGGAGGGATGGAGAGATGGAGAGATGACGCATGGCTCCTGGTGAGCACATCTGAGACAGAACTGAGGAAATGTCAAGGATCTGAAAAGCGCCGTGCTGTAAACTGCAGCTACAACACACGTGAAAAGCTTCCTTTGTCCTGCTGAGTGTTATGAGGAGTGTGTGTGTGTGTGTGTGTGTGTGTGTACATGTGTGTGATGAAGCTTCCAGACCCGCATGCTTCAGTGAGGCAGTGTGTGTTGGCATGGCGACTCGGGCCGCAGGTTGGCACGGCCCTAAACACTCGGATGCCAGTGGAATCAAAGCACCATGGTCTCACAGGTGCTGGAATAATGTGTGTGTGTGTGTGTGTGTGTGTGTGTGTGTGTGTGTGTGTGTGTGTGTGTGTGTGTGTGTGTGTGTGT
>JAQMYM010000018.1:2809437-2846992 GCA_030014255.1 Parauchenoglanis ngamensis | reverse complement strand
ACACTCACACCTCACACACACACTCACTCACACCTCACACACATACACTCACACCTCACACACATACACTCACACCTCACACACATACACACACCTCACACATACACACACTCACACCTCACACACACACTCACTCACACCTCACACACATACACTCACACCTCACACACATACACTCACACCTCACACACATACACACACCTCACACATACACACACTCACACCTCACACACACACTCACTCACACCTCACACACATACACTCACACCTCACACACATACACTCACACCTAACGCATACACTCACACCTCACACACACAGTAATCCTGGGCCCTGGTCAAAAAAGGCAGTTTAGCTGTGTGTAACTTCATTCAGTTTATGTTCTTAATATTACAAAATCTGTTTCCAATTTTAAATATGGTTAATAAGTTCTTGCCACAATTGGGGCTTTTTCAAGCTAAAAATCTGATTTGAAATGAACACTTGACTTGAACACTGATTTGCCATTATAACATGAAAAGTTTATTGCTACAAGAGGTTTTTCACATTATAGCAAGATATTTTCACGTTATTACAACATCAAAACCTTTTTTGTTTTAACAATGTACTATTTATCTTGTTATAACATGATAACTTATTTTGCTATAATGTAAAAAGATTCACACTATAGTAAGATAATGATTTGATCAATACCTGTTTGAATGAGGAAACAGCGTGTTTGTGTCTGGCTCACTTGGACGATTTGATGAAGTCGTGATTTTATTGCGTTCTCATAAGTCCACCTCTGCCCAAGACCACCTCGTCCCCTTATAGCGTGGAACATTTCGTGGTACAAGAGAAATAACATGTTGTAATAACAAGGAAAGTTTGTAAGTTGTAACAACGTGAACATCTTGTTTTGTGCAGTCAAAACGACGCAATACATATTTACACTTAACATGTTTTCTTACCAAGCGTTAACGAAAAGTTCACTCACTGCAAAAACGTCAGCATGTAAAAAAAAATATCAATCGAATCAAAAGATCAATAAGATTGATTGATAATTTCCTTTTGGAAAATAATCCAATAAATAATCAACCAAATATTAACTTCTTGAAGCATTACAAGCATTATTTTAACTTATTGTTATTCTTATTCTTATTATCTATTGGCCGATCATTTTGCTCAACTTCTTTCCCTCTAAATGAATCGATTCTAAATGAAATGAGTAAACTAGGTTAAATAATCTTATCGTTGTATATGTTCCCGTAGCCCTATAAAGGAAATACTAACTAATATGCCTAGAAGAGATTTTCACTTGCACATGATGTCATTGTTGAATTCCTTTTCTATACGTTATTTCATAAAGCAGGAAAGGCATAAAGATCGGTTCACACCCAAACCTGCTAGCTTTAGAGACACACACATGCAAATACACAGAAACACGAGCGTGACGTTGTGAAAGAAGACATGGCTAAAAAGGACGATGCGGCCGAGGAGCTGAGCAAATATAATAATGCATTAAGCATGATGGATGCGCAGGAACACACCTCGGCTGTGTTTTGGAAGCCGCTCTGATGTATTGTGTTGTATGGGATCGCCTTGTCTCGGCTGGATTCGAACCCCCGTGTTGGGAGATGAGCGATGGGCGTCTTGTAAACAAGTGACAAGCGTCCCAGGTGACAATTCCTAATCCATCATAGCGCTGTCAGCGGCGGCCGAGGGGGCGAGCGGGGCCAGAGAGAGAGAGGGAGCGGCGCGCAGACAGCTGCTACATGCCAATCCAGATCATAGGAGAAAGAGAGAACCAGTTACACACACACACACACAACATTTAACACCATTATTTCCATCAATCAAATGTTATCTTTCACACATTAATATGTTTCTATATTCAACTTGATTTTATACCGCCGGTGGAATCTCCATTCTGATTGGTCAGAAGGTGTTTTTAGGAGGTGATGAGAAACATTATCGTTTCTATAGTAACGATACACTTGTCAGGATAAACTCGTTAAAAAAGTGTGTATTCGTTGATATGGTGAAGTTTGGTCTTTTTTTTTTTCTTTTTTTTTTTGAAATAAGTTGATTCACAGAAGGAGTTTCCAGCGTAAGCGGTTTTCCTCCACAGGAAAGTCCTCGGAATGAAGAATTACTTGGTGACGAATAAAACTGTAGCCGAGGGTTTTGAAAGGGAAGCAAAGGGAGCAAAAAAAGTACTGTTATAGTGAACAATGTGCACAAGTACTGTACTGTGAGTACCTGGAGTTCATTACTTTTCACCCCTGTTAGTGTAAAGTGCACACACACACACACACACACACACACACACACACACACACACACACACACACACACACACACACACCTTAACTAATGATACCAGACTTCTTAGGACAAAACAGAAGTCAGAGGAACACACACACACACACACACACACACACACACATGCCGGTCACACATCACCAGTCTGCTGAAAGGAAATGCTGACCGTCTGAGACATTTCACCCAAACTGGGCATTCAGTTCACAGAAAGAGCAAAGGAGAAAAAAGAGAGAAAAGGAGAAGAAGAACGTGTCAAAAGTTCAAATGTACTGAATGTGCACAAATCCACTTCCTCTTCCTGTACTCCAGTACTCCAGCTCTAATCCAGAACGATTAAGATAATCAGTAGAATTAATTATCCGGATTAACTTAGAATCCTGTAAATCTGTCATTCCTTATTTATGGGCGAGTGCAAAAGTTTGCATACGCTTAGGATCAAATGAAATGAAGAAGGTGATGTAGGAGAAATACGGCATGATATGGTACAAAGAGTGAAAAAATCTACATCAAAGAAAAATCAGTATTACCATGATAATAATAATGACTATTTTTATTATCGGTAGCAGTTTAGTAGTATTCTACTACTAGTGATAGACACATTTTATGTCTGGCTTCATTTTTACTTTTACTTTTCTGTTTTTTTTTGGGGGGGGGAAATAAATATATTTTCTCACCCAGAAAACATGCGGGATGCAAACTTTTGCCCTGTATAGACTGTCCAAAAAAAAATAAAACCTCCAAACATCCTAACTAATAGAGTTCAAATTAATGATGTGTTTGAAGTGTTAACATTTCAGTAAAAGCTGCTGTTCTGGAAAACTAATCTTCTGACCAAGAATACAACAGCACCGAGGTATAAAGTGCAATCCTTCCTCCTTCCTGTTTTACAGAAATAACACCATTTCATTTCTGACTTCCTTATTTTTATACATTTTTTTTGTAAGTTACACATATATTCGTATATATATACGTTTGCACTGTACAGACCAAAAAACCTCCAAATATTCAACTGTATATTCTTTTTTGTATTACATTTTTGCTTTAACAAACCATAAAAACACAACAACACAATATCACACTAAATGAGTGTGTTTGTGTTATCATTTGTGTAGAATCTGGACCTGCTGTCTGAGCTGCTGTTATAGAAAATGAATCAACACCTTCTGACCAATCAGAGCGGAGAACACAACAGCGATGCGATCAGGATTTCCATTCAATTGGAAACATGATGATTTTTTTTTTAAATGCCATGTCATGCCACTAGGACAAATACAAATACCTTTACACATATATATTCACACACACACACACACACACTAACAAGAAGAAAGAAAAAAAACATGAAGCAGACTTGAGTTGAACCTGCCACCTTCTGGCCAGTCATATGCTTCATTTCTGCCCGTCACCTCGGAGAAGCTTCCAGTGAAATGGAAATATTTTGACCGCTCCTGAATGACCACACACACACACACACACAATCCTCTTATTTATTTTAAACACTGAAGGTCACAGGGGACAGATGTCCAGAGAGAGAGAAAGAGAAGCAAGATGCTTGAGGAAGAGAATAAAGAGGAGAAAGAGGGGGAAGAAAAATCAATAGAGGCATAAAATTGATTTACTGCATGTCATAAAACATAAGTAAGTGCTCGGAGATGGAGCAAACCCGAGTCTCAATTTAATCTGCACAAAAAGCTACACTGTACTGATGAAGTGATCTGAAGGAAAGAAAGAGAGAGAGAGGGAGAGGCAGAGAGAAAGAGAGAGAGACGATAAAGCATAAAGGCCGACACTTAATTGTCATATTAAAGACTCTCTCTGCGGCGCAGCTCTCTGGGTCACGAGCTCTCATTCATCATTTGGCAAACGGCTACAGGAATCAAATCACAATTAAAATCTGCTCAATATCATAATATCGTCCCCGGGACGCTCGAGCATTATTTTATCGCTATTATTTTTTCCCCCTCATCGATTCTCCGGGCCATAAATCTGAAAATGTTGCGGCGCGCGTAATGCTTTACGGCCAGAGGATTATGGTTTTATGAAGCTAATGCAGCAGAACGGGCTCATTTACACCAGGCGCTGGTGGAGGCCGAGACGGTAGGCCTCGTCAGGGACAGAGATGGAACTGAGACAAAGCCAAACAGCTGCTTGGGCTGATATTAAGTACTGAAGCTTAGCACATTGACCACAATCGCTGGTTTACGGGTAAAATCTTTATCACGTAGACGCAGCCTCATAGACTTATTCATCTCGTCATTTATGTGCTTGTGTTAAAGGGATACTCCGGGGCTTTTAAACCTAACCCCCAGCTACATTTCCTGACACTGTATTAAAGATTAAAGAACTGAAACACTAAAAACGTATTTCTAATTGAAGTCAAAGGGCAGATGATGATCCAGTTTATTAAACTTCTCACCGATTGGTCAGAAGGTGTTGCTTCATTAGCGTTGATTCATATTAATTCTCTCGTTCTGATACGTTGTCGTTTCTATAGTAACAGCTCGTTCACTGGGACTTGCACAGCAGACGCTCTATAGAATCTGTGGCTAATTTTAAAAGGACTAAACGATATTGTTGTTTAATCGTCGACATGACGATACGTTCTCGAAGGAGACCTTTCTACCAGCCAGACGTGAAGCTGTGGCGTTCGCTTTTTTATTAACTTCAAGAGAGAACGAACAGAAGGCAGGCGAAAGCGCGACAGTTTATAGCTGCGATAACTTTAATACGTTTAAACACAATAACGTGAAGAATTATACATTGTAATCAATGGCAAATTGCTGTTGTATAAGAAGTATAATTCACGTGTATATTTAAATTATGGTAAACAATGTGAACATTTTTCTATCACTAGCCCCACCCACTTATCTTTGCCAACATGTTGTAAGAAGAATGGGTTTTTTGGGGGGAAAATATTCCTTTAACTGCTGCCAGAAGGTTATGAGTTCAAATCCCATGTTGGATATTTATCCTTCACTGACTAATTTTTAGAGTTGGACTGGATTCTGGATTCTCATTTTGGATTAAACTGTCAACTGAGTAAATATAAATGTATATATTGAATCAATATTTTGGCAGGTTTTGCATTGTGGAAACCTGCTTCAGTATGTGTGTGTGTGTGTGTGTGTGTGTGTGTGTGTGTGTGTGTGTGTCTGTGAGAGAAAGAGAGAGAGAGAGAAAGTGTGTGTGGCAAGAAGCTGCCTGTCATCACTCTTCCTCAGCACAAATCCTGCCCTAACTGTCAAATCATCATCATCCAAAGCACTCGTGACACAGGCTAAAAGGGAGATGGATCATGTGGCTACACAAGCATGACCTCACCGACACCCTCGTCTCCCCCCACATTTCCCAACTCCCTACGCTGGCTGACATGGAACCAATCACCCCGTCACTCTTCCGGGTCACCGGCTTGACGGGGTCACATCATAACCAACACTGTTGCCATGATGCTTCACGCCATCAGCAAACGGATACCAGCTGGAGGCAAGGCAGGGGGCTTCTGAGTGTGTGTGTGTGTGTGTGTGTGTGTCTGTATTTAGTTGCTGGAAGTTAGTAAATGCAACAGATCCAGTATAAAGCACAAGCCCTCTGCATTTAGGAGGCATTTGACCTCCCAAATGGAAAGCGATAACTCTCTCTCACACACACACACACACATACACACACAAGAACAAAAACCAAGTGCCATCATATTTCCTTTTCTTCTTCTCTAATAAAATAAAACTGAATAATTACGCGACAATAATATACCTGTCCCCAAAACTATGATAAAGAGTCCTGGAGTTTTCTTTCCAGCTCCCAGAATTATTATGGAGGACGTTTAAAATGATGGATGCAAGGAGAAACGTGTGTAAAGCGTGAGTTTCCCAGATGTGGCTTTTACAGGGCGAGCGAGACCGAGGTGACTGGCAGCTTTACAACGATCATAAAAATCGCTCCGCAGAGACACACACTTGTATTAGAGAGGCCTCTTACACTGCTGCGTAGCCGGTAATGTCACACAGTAGCAGTGGATGTTATCATCTGGTTTATAGGGACAGGGTTTGCTCACACGCACACACACACACACACACACACACACACACACACACTCTCTTCCAGAGTGTAGCAGTGTAGGGTGGTTTACACACTTGATTTTATTGATGTTTATTCATGCTTCATATTCTGTTTCCATTCATGAAAACACTGAGCTAGCTAATTAGCTAGCCCTTAATAGTAGTTAATATAATGCCTCATTCACCTAATGCTAAGCTAACTTACAAGTTAGCTAGCTAATTTGTAACATATTCAAATTACAATCCCCCAGTGTATATATATTTAGCACATTATTTTTATAAACGCGCTGCTAAATACCAAGCTAGTTAGCTATTTTATTCTGTTATTTAGCCATTCTAAACACAACCCTTCAGTGCAACACTAGCTAACTATATTTAACGGCTTATACGTCTTGTGTGTCTGTTAGCTTGCTAGCTGCTTGAGTTTATGTCAGTTTAATACCTAAGATTTAGCTTGCTTCTGTATATACTTAGCTGGTAATTTAGCTATATAGGTTTAGTTTTATTTATTACCTTGTTTTGCCGAGTAAAAGTAGCAATCTAGCTAGCTATGTAGCTGTTTAACTACTCTATTGACAACCCTTCAGGCTAATGTAGCTATCTGCTATATTTAACATCTTACTTTGTGTCGCTATCGCTGTTATCTTGCTAAAGTGTTTATATTTTATTCTATTTAGTGTAGATTGACAAGCTCGCTAGTTATTTAGCTATATATATTTAGTTAGATTAATGACAGCCCACTAGCTAGCCAGCTATATGATTACCTTAGGTTATGGTGCAATTAGCTTGCTAGCTACTATGTTTTTATTTCATTATATTTAATTCCTTATTTTACAGCGTGATCATAGACAATAATTTTGCTAGCTAGCTATTTAGCTATACACTGGTGTGCATGTGCATGTACGATGGCTGCATGTTGCATAATAAATCTCAGTGTGAGCAGGATCTCTATCTTCTTCCTCTGCATGACAGGATGTGTGTTCCTTCCGCAGATATTGACCATGACAAAGTGGCGAGAGATGACGCCTGCGCCATGTGTGTGTAATTCAGTCCGCAGCCTAACACTGTTTTTTCAGCATCCCCCGTCCCGGCACGATAAATCCGCATGACAGTCAGCGCTACGCTCCTGTAACCAGCGACACGGCCTGATTTTCCGGCCCTGACAAGCCCGTCTATTGAGTATGATAACACTTACTTTGTCTTCATCCAGAGAGGGAGTATAATATCAATCCGTTTGATGATCCAGCAAAGCGAGGCGAGCACTTCTGTATCAATCTTCATACGGCCGCTGCCCGTTGTCTAAGAAAAAGGCCTGGGAATGGGATTGTTCAATCACGCCTCACTGGTCCTCTCACTCACTCAAATGGTTTGAGCTCTATCTCTCTCTCTTTCTCTCTCTCTCTCTCTGCCTCTCTTTATCATTCTTTTTTCTTCAGATCCCTCAGTCTGTCATTATGGCGAGAACACATACATAAAATTGCAAAATGTTATTAGTATGGAATGAAACACTTCAGAGCATGCTGTCATAATAACCGCACGATGCGATATGGCTGAAACGAAGTCACTGTTACCCACGGGAGTCGATTATTTTCCAGATTAATCCAGAAAACCAAGGCTCAGATACACTCGAAACAATCAGAAAGACTTCGCAAAACAAGATTGCTAATCAGGAGCTAATACAGAACAGGCGAACACAGTGCGATAACAAACCAATGACAGGACTGGGCGGAGATTACGACTAGGACCAAAACAAAGAACAAACAACAAACAAGCCTAAGCACGTGTACTGGATGCTCGACATCTTTTGGTGAAGATTTTCAGTAAGGAGATGTTTAATTGAACTTATTTACTTAATATTTATGGAAGGAGTCTCCATGGTCAGTGTTTTATGACAATCTTCAGGACATAAGCTTTGCATTTTCTTGGTAACAAGCTACATTTTTGTGTTATTAAAAGGGGGGAGGACATTTATAGCTGCTATAACCTAATTGATAATAGGAACTAACTTGTTCCACAGTATTAAATGTAACTATTAACAAAAACATCTAACGTTGGCAAATCGCGCTGAGGAATAAAAGACGTTTGGGACGTCTTGGTATAGTGTAGTAGTCAACTGTTTCAAGTGTCTGAGTGTTTTATACCATATATATAGCCCTATTATTCAACAGCTAACTTTGGATCTGTATGTTAATTAAATTATCCACATTTAAAACATTTTGAGAAGAAACATCATCACATTTGGTCAAAAGAAAAGACACATTCTGGTGCATTTGAGCTCCACAGCAGCAGCAGCAGCAGATTCCCAGGCACCGATATTCAGCCGAGGCTGGAGATGAGGCCAGCTGTCTGGGTGAAATACGGCTCAATCAACAGGCGCTCAACAATCAACTTTACCTTGTCAGATTTGATCTATCCGATCATCGCTGTAGGATGTTTGCCATTGTCTAATGTTCTGTGAAGATGGGCCTTTCATATTCTTTATTGTTCCCCCCCTTCCTTCTCTCTTCATCCTCCATCAAAACCAGGAGATGTTTGGTGAAAGTAAAAAAGCATGGCGAGGCGAATGAGGGGATAAAAACGCCGATGAAATTTAACCCTTTCGGACGTCATCATCGCAGAGCTGCAGGCTAGGAGGGCTCACATTGCTGAGCTGGTAATTGGTTCCTCTAAATCTGCTGAGTGCAGAGAAAGTCGAGCACCACTTTTTCATCAGAGCTAAGAAAATAAAAAAGAAGAAAAGCCGTAATAGAGTGACCATCTCTCTGTCTGGGTGGTTGTCCTGCGCTAATGATGGATGGGCACTTTAACAAGTAACATCTTGCCACCTCATCGCCTGCTAAGTGTTGCCTACTGCTGATGCCCGAACTTTACTTTTATTGTAAATCTTCGAAATATGTATACAGAAGAGGACAAAGTATGTGAACACCATTTAGCGAACGAGCTCAGCATTTTTACATCGGAGATTTATCGCGTTGTCACTTAATAATATGCTAAAAGATTCTTTGTTTCTCAACAACGTAATCGACATAGGAAGTAGGTGCGTTGTTTTGGACTCTCCGGAACCCTGGAAGGCCCAGCTTAAAAATGCGACCAAACAATGTTACAATTATACCGGCTCTTCCCTGCATACCCCCACGTGTTAATCAGCAAATTATGCTACGATGCCAGAATATGATGTACAAACCAAAAAAAGATGTTAGCTTTCTAATAAACACTAACACACTTCTTTCTTGTCAAAATACATTATTATAATATAATTATAACATCGTTTAGGCTAACTGGCAACTTTTATGGCAGGGAGGTTAGCATAACCGCTAGTCTACTACATTGCGCACATTAGCAAACAGACTTTTGCATTTATGAGTATTCCAACTGTTTGATTAGAGTTTGGCTTGTTGTGGATAGTTACTGCAGAAGTTGCGTATTGCTAAATAATTAGCTAATTAGCAGTTAATATGAAATGCCTGGGATTCTACGCAAATGTAATCTCTAGCTATATGGTGCATAATTATAGCTCCTGACCTATAATGAATCTAGCTATAACTCTAGCTATTATGTCATATTGTCAATTGCAAAAGTATTGAAATCTGAGATACGGCCATGTCAGCACTGTTATGTTTCCGTTCACGCTACAGCAGAATCTACGCATTGTTTATTCAGTGCAGTAAACATTATAAATGACAACAGGCATAGTAAAAAATTTTCAACTTCTGACCTGGAAACAAGAAGTTTACTAGCAGCACTCGGGGAAAAAAAGCAACAATTCCAGCTACTGACTGTTGTCTCGCTAACAGCGCAAACGTCTGAGAAACACTTTGACCAATTTGTCCTCATTGCTCACTGAATATAAACAGCTGATCTACAGGGGAATTTTATATTCAGTTGTTTCATTATACAGCTGGGGGTTTTTTTTCAGGGTGGACTCAGCGGGTGGTAGCGGCAGCGGCGGCGGCGGTGGTGGTGGTGCGTTTGGCTTTGAAACTCTCTGATTTAGCTCTGTGGTATTGCCTCATTTTTCATATCCATTGTCGCCTTGTCAGGGTGTCATAGCTGCTCCACGGAGCCGTTAGATCAGTCCGAATGGATAAATCATCCTACATCTGACACACTCATTTAATTTGCGCGGCTCCGCTGCTTATTAATTGAAAAATCCCCGTGCCCGTTTGCCGCGCGAGCGCCATCCGTCTCGTTTTATTTTATTTTTATTAACATGGATATTCCGTATGATTTCCCTCAGTAGCGCATCGACTAGCTCGCTAGCCACTTTGTCATTTATCATCATATGCCATATTTGTCAATCGGCTCACTTTCCCTTTTGAGCTCAAAAAAAAAAAAAAAAGTCTTCAGGAAAATCGCTTTGCATATAAAGCAAGGCGCAGTGAATTTGTGGGTATTCCGATAAAGGCTCGCACCGGGGCCCCGACGTTATTGTTTTCCATCTGTGAAATAGAGTAACAGGTACTTAATGTACCAAAAACAATTTGTCTGGCCGTTATTTTCCCATTGAAGGCGTGCACGGCTGGCTGCGGCCTTCCTTTATCTCAGCGAACCTAATACATTCTCACACTGCGCTCCGGTGCCTTCATTTTACAGCCGAGGAGCTCAGTGGCCCCACGCTGCGCTCGAAATGGGACCCCAGTCACCGGGGCCCCGCAGAGTGGCCGTAGGTAAGTGTGCAGAACAAATGCTGAAAAGACTTTAAAAAAGTTTCTCGAGCCAACACTGATATGTGTGTGTAAGGGCATGCTTTTATACCTTCACTGGGACCGAATGTCCCTGAAAGGATGGGGATATCTGATGGTTTTGAGCTTGTGAGGATTATCTGCGTTAATAATGATTAATTCAGCGAGTCCTTATACAGATCATTTGATTGTGTGTGTGTGTGTGTGTGTGGATATTTTTACTTTATCATCCATCCTGCAACAAGCTTTGTGGATGATAGTAATAATGATGATATGTGTTTGTCTGCACGCACAATCTAAATCTCTGTAAATGCTTTGTGTGTGTGTGTAGTGGTCAGTAGGGGGTTATAGATTGGGGGAGGGTTGTGAGGCCAGTACAGGGTGATTTCCTTTCCTCTTGGCCTCAGAAAAATCCAATTTGAGCCCCTCCCTCTTGGGAAGCACGACTCCGATCAAAACAGAGCCAGTGACGGGCGTCAGATGCAGGAGGAAAGCGTGTAAGGTCCATTTTTCAGCACAGAGCCGTAAGACATAAAGGGCACCGATCTTCAGGTCCTGGTTTCCGGGCCGATTGGGTTCTTTCAACATAAGAATATCAATTACTTACTGCTACAAGGTCCATCATGGATTCCACATGCAGGTTTTTATTGTTCGGCCTTTTTTTTATATGTATAATCTGCAGTTATAATATGTACCGTTCACGTTTATATCCCATTTAGGGATGACGGGATGTGCACAATGAAGGTTGTCATAATTCAAAAATATAAAGGAATGGCTAAAGATATTGGATTAGCACCGTTCCTATTGGCTCTTATTTGATAATTTCCCAAAACCATTTCTGAAGTTCCATAATTTCCGGATTTTTCCGACACCCATGTTCTATGGCACTCTGAATTTGCTCTCACTACATCAATGATGTGCGTATATGTGTGTGTTAGTCCAAAAGCCTTCTTTCTCACCAGTCTTTTACTTCACTCGTTCATACTCTGTATCTGTATTGAACGCCAGTCTTTTCTCCTTTGTGTTAACGCTAATGAAACCCTGCGCTAATCCCGACCTGCTGTTGGCGGAGCTCTGCTAATGAAGGAGTTCCTCCTACACAGTGAATTACCTCAACCCAGGATCGCTCTGCTTCAAAGCCAGACAAGGTAACATGCTTATCTGAAGGGCCTTGGAGAATTCCCTTTATGGCTCTGGTTTAATTAGGCATACTGAGCGCCGGTTTATGCTTCGTTTATTAAATTAGGGCTGTATAAGAGCGATCATTTAATTCTTGGTCGGAATTAATAGGGAGGGAAGAAAATTCGCTCGGATCACCTGCGGCAAATCGGGGGGTCGTGTTAGAGCTCTCGGGAGATGCGATCAGCAGCTTCGGTGAACTTCATATCGTAAGAAAGATATAAACGTCAATCACGTCGGAATTTCGTAAGAATTTGCTACATTTACTTTCAAATAAATGCAGATTGGTTGGAAATCCGCGTTTCACGTTTCGTAATGCAGAGACAAAATGTACGCACGTGCGGAAAACCCCGTTTAGTGTCACCGTTACAATCACAACAGTTATTTATTTTGTAGCTAATAGCTAACGCTAGTTAGTTGAGATTAATCTCAAATTTTAATCATCTTGTTACGTAAAATTCCTCGTTTACGAAGGTCCAGATAAAAAATGATGATTTTTTTCATCATTTACAATTAGCATAAATCAGATCTTAGCATAAACAGTATCATGTTTGACTAGCGCTGCAGACTCTTACGTACGTCGGTCTTAAACTTGATATAACGAATAAATGCTTTCGTTTTTGGGGGGTTTTTTCTGTTTTTGTCATTCATTTTTTCTGCTCGCTCCGTGGTCCGGCAGTTAACAACCCCAGGAATCGAACTTTCCTCTTCTGATTGCTTTAGCCTAGCTAATGTTTTTATACCATCTACAGACACAAAGAATAAGACAGGTGGTCAGTCTAAAAAGCCTGCCACGTCCTCCTCTCTCTCCGTGGAGATTTGATCTCCGTAGACAGGAGTTTCTGAGATCGGCAAGGTCTCGCCACTCTATTTTGCCCTCCTGTTAACTCGCTCCTGAATGGGTGATTTAGTTTGGAATGGAGCTCCCTTCGCCCATCATGTCAAGTCATTTATGGCATCTGTGTCCTTCCTCAGTGAAGTGGAGTGGTTTGTTAGCAGCTGTGTTTTCCACCGCGCCGGCCTGAAAGCCCCATCAGCCCCCCGCCGCGGAGCCGCAGCAGCACCAGGACACACACACACACACACACACATACACACACACACACACACACACACACACACACACACACAGCCCACCGGCCCTGGCTCTTAATCTCAAAATCTCTGTCTCAACCTCACGCCTCACACATGCACTCGCAGATGTACATATTCAATAACGCCAGCTTTCTCAAAATACCAAATGTCGTGCTTAGCTACTACACTAAGGCTGATTTCATCCCTGAAAATGTAATTAGCTGTGTTGAAGTCATATCATGCGTAAGAGGAACCATCTCACACTGAATTTATCATTTTCCTATACTGTTCTGAGCACCAACTCTATTCGCTAGTTTAGCCAAGCAGTCCAGGTGTCTAGCTAAACTTATTGGATTATACTTCTTTTTTTCATGCCATAATGGAGAGCTTGTAAAGCCCACTCTCTCTCTCTCTCTCTCTCTCTCTCTCACACACATGCACACACACTTACTCTGGTCTAATGCAGTTGACTGCAGGGGTGCCGACAGGGTCATGTGCAGTTCAGACTGGGGTCAGAGATAAGCTCTTCTCCTCCCGTCCTTCTTCTTCTTCTTCTTCTTCTTCCCTGCTGAGATCATAAAACGTAAAAACAACACTCACATTCACGTATCACTTAAAGCCTCTAACTGTTCCGTTATGAGGTTCTCATCGAAGTAGCTCACGGCTATCTCGACTATCACGTGTTTACGGATATTTTTTGTAGACCGCAACAGTCGAAAATGCTAACTCACAGGAGCAGGCGGCAATAGCACGTCATAAACCATCACGTCAAGAATAACTAGCGTGTTAAACGCTAGACAGGACAAACAACGGAAAGGAAACAAGCAGAAGAAACAAACACTGAGAAATATAAGGACTTGAATATCAGTTCGGTTTGACGTGTTGTAGCAGCATTTAGCGTATTCTAGCGCCTCTGCATGAGGGTGTTATAACAAAACAAAGCAAAATTTAATGCAAAGGTGTTATTGATGACAGACCACAAAGTAACAACCTGATCAGAGTCCAAGAATAAGCAACACGGAGGCAAAACTGCAACATGAATGACACCATCAATCAAAACATCTTTACACGTCTCCACTTTGAGAGCATGCTCAGTGACGTCAGTGTCATTTTCATGTAGCGGGAAGCCAATACGCTCAGGACAGAACACTTTACATGACAAATCTGTGGTCTGTTTTTGCTCGACTAATCCATTCGAGCACTCAAAATACAACCAAAAGAGCAAAACATGGCTAGCATAGCCTATAACTAGCATAGCTCCTGTACACTAGGCTGCCGAACACACAGTTAGCTAAGATTAGCTAAGCAACAGCTTGTGTTTTATGCTATGCTAGCTTTCTTTCTCAAAGTCGCAGCTAGTCTCAAGAACACAGGAAGTGTAAACAAGTGTGTATCTGGCATCTGAGAGTTCATCTGGACTTCTGTTCAGAATCTCGGAATAATTTCATGGTTTTGTTGAAATGTTCTACGGATAAACAAGTTGTTGTCTTTTAAACTGATCGATCGATCCATGCCTCTTGTCCTCGTAGCGCTTTATAATTTTTCTTTATAATCCTTCATTTCAAGAATCTCTCATCTTCATTTTGCAACTAGTTGAGGTTATAGAGTCTCACTTGTTATTATGAAATGTACACATTTCGTGCGAAATTGATTCATACTGTATTTATCGACCCGGACGCGATTTTACACCCGATTTTATATAATCGTGTCTTCTGAAACGTTCACATTCTGTCTACTTCACACGCCATTTGAATGCGATTACAGGCTGTAATGAATTGCGCCGGCTTGCCGGGGCCCCAGCGAGCGAGTCTAATCAGGTAATTGCGGCTTTCATAAATGTGATTTATCAGCGTGAGCCGAGAGCTGGTGAAGACGAGCAGCGAGTTGGATCTCGACCTGTAAAGACGTCGAGCGGAAGACTCCGGAGGGGGTTTATGAGCCAGTCGTGAGGATCTCTTAATGACAGATGGGACAGGAGGCTCTCTTCCCCAGATTAGTGTCATATTATATAAATCAGGTGCGCAAATGGACATCACGGGTCTATCCGTTTCTCGGAAGCCATACGTATGAGGATGAGTGCGACTTGGCGGTCTCATACCTCTCCGACTCTTCGCACTCGTTATGATTGGCGCCATTTTGCCTCGCATTGATTTGGTTAAAGCGGGCTGGTGAGGCCCTCGCTGAGCAAAATCTTTTTAATCGGTTGATGCTGGAGCATCGATCGGCGTTACACAACGCACACCGCCGGGCCCTCCTGCTAGGAAAGTGTGTCCAACCTCCATGTCTCCCTCTTTGCCGGCGGTAGAAAGTTCCTTGATATCAAAGCCGGCTGATATGCTACTGAGACGCGTGATGAAAACAAGATCTGCACCAATTTAGAGTGTGCTACTGTAGATTCAAGCATAAACGCACAGCCTCGTCCAATCTGCGGAGAGACGGGGGAAAAAAACATCAAAACAAAATTCTCGCTCAGGGAAGTCATCAGTCATCAGCGAGCGTCGTTGTATCCAAGCAGGTGACGCTTTACTTGGAAAAAAAAGCCAGACATCTGTAAAAATGTCAAAAGGAACACCGATACAACTAGCCTTTTTTTTAATTCCTTTTTTTTTTTCCTCCGCTCTATCAAGCACAAGTGCTGTTCAGCTTCCATAATGGAAAACTATCACCGGACCTTTTCTTCTGTCGGACCAGGTCAAAAGGTCACAGCTGATGTCACTCTTAAAGTAACCGCTGGCAAATAGGTCCTGACATGTGCTCGCTAATAGCAGGATGAGAGCGGACGGCTTTCTCGATCTCGCCGCTGATAAGAAGACTGAAAACAGAGAATGAAAATACAAACACCATAAGCTACTTAGATCTTCCCGCTTTGTTTGGTCGCTTTAAACAGAAACTGTATATCATATACTACGCCGATGATCGGATACGAAGGTAATTATAGCATGTATGATCATGTGATCTCAAAAATACAAGAAATAAAGATATGTAATTTTTCTTCTAAAACTCAATGGAGTTGACATTCAATATCACAGCACTTAAGTTCAGAAGATAAGGCAATAGATGCGCAGGCGAAACAGGAGCTTAACTACATTTCCTACATTGCTCATTCGTAATTATCCAAATATACCTCCAAGGTTGCCAGGTATTCTTCACTAAAGTGACCCACGGGATCATTTACCCTCTCTACCGCATCCTTTAGTTAGGTAGTTCTTCTCAACCTTTTGGTGTTTCACGTATAAACAATGCCCAAATTATTTAAAAAAAGAAAAAAGAAAAAGTAAAACATAAAAAAAAATACAATTATTACCAATTTTATATTTAACAGAGTGTAAACGTTATTGTGCTCAATACAGGATTGAAATAAAATAAAAAACAACAGATTTTACAATAAGATTACAAAAATGACACATTATTGAATATATCCGAATATATTTATTTTTCTTTTTATTAACAGAAAGTAGTAGTATTTCATTTAATAAGATTAGAATTGACCAAATATATGATTATTACAACTATATAAAGACTTTCAAGCTTGAAATCTTGACAACTTTTTTAAGCATTTATTTTTAGAAAAAGAAAACAGCCAATATTGTAGAATAAAAAAATGAAAAGCGTGTAATCGGTAAACCAAATGTCTAGAAATACGCTTAATAATCTTATATTTGGTTTATTATAATCTTGTAACTGGAAAAATGTGTTGTTGTAATATCTGCATTAAGTAATGAAAAAAATCTATTATTAATCATTAATCAGTTAATTTCCTTATAATGTCACACATTCATGTTTAATATGAATCCTCTGAGGTATCTTTCATAGTTCTGAGTGTATTTTCATTCCCCAATCAGTGAATTGTTGTTACGGCAAATTGCCGCGCAGTGACATTGGACGTAATACCGCCCCTTTCTGGATATCGATCGAAATCTGATTTTGCACAAGCTTCGCTCTGTAAGTTCGACTCCCTGAGACGATTACAGCACGTCGTTATGATCGTGTAACGAGCCAAACCCGCCAAAGTAAAGCCGGCTGCAGTAAAAGTCCTTCCTGTCTTCGTTCTTCTCCTCATCCCTCGCTCTATTTCCTTTCTTACTACAATGAGAAGGGAAGAAGAGCGCCGTGTCCTAGATAGAGTCCCGAGCCACAAATGGAGTCAATCACGGGTGGGCTGAAAAATTCATTTTCTGACAGGACTGTCAGCGAGATCACCCGGGCCCGATGACAACAAATCTATAGCGGCGGCTGAAAAGGGGCATGGGAAAAAGAGGCGACAAAAATAGAGATGAAAGTGCGCAGGGAGAGAATCAGGGGGGAAAACGAGAAGTGCTTAGTGATCAGGGCCTGCCCTTTCAGTCAGCCATAACCCAATTTCATAGCTGTGATTTCGCAGAGTGACACAGTAATCCGTAAATGACAGAGTAGCTGGAATATCGGAGCGGCGTGCGAGAAAACGCGCGACTCGGCCAACGCCGTGGCTGAGTCAGACGCTGACTAAATCACAAAATCCGCAGTTCATTTAACTTTGGGATTGTGTGACACATTGATTAAACTGATTAAAAACATGTAGAGTTGTTGATATGGCAAAGTTTTCTGAAAGGAGATCCTCGAGGGAAGGAAGTTGTTTGAATGTTTACTATAAACTCATAAAAGTAAGGAAAAAAATGTCTCATTGTTGTATTTAAGAATGAAAATCATCAACGTTAGTGTAATAACAGTAACCCCACATGATTATTTCGATATGACTATAACGGCAGGCCCCAAAGTGGATTTTCGTACACATTCCACCTTTTCTGTTTCTCAGAAACATTACAGTACAGCGACAGTACAATATTTTACATTTCAATTACAAAACATTCATATCCAGTATTCATGTGTTGCTGCGTTCAAATAAACCCGAAAGCACTCTGTGAAAAGAGATTAGAGAAAGCGACTCCTTTTTTTCTTTTTCTTTTTTATCATTTGTTCACACATTCATAAATTCAATAGTCGGTGTTTCCCAGCGTGTCAGTTACATCAAGCCTCATTAACTTCCTTTTTTTTCTCTTTATTTCTGCTAATTAGCTCAGAGGTGGCCACAAATTAATTAACATCTCACGTCGCCTTTGTGCAATTTCATTCTGTTTATTTAGTTTCTCCTATTAACTTTTAATCTTTCCTCAAACACTAAAAAAAAGCAATTAGCATTTTTGATAAACAAACGATGTCGTCCCGCGGATAATCAACATCTCGGCATGTGGTCGTGATAGCATCGTTCTGCTAGCTTGTTTGACCTCTTAACCCGACGACGCCGATACTTCGCCCGCACACGTCCTTCCTGAGGAGAGCGTGTCCTGGTTTGTGGATGTCCAGAGAAGGACGATGTAAATCATTCGGCATTGGGGAATGAGTGAATTTTTGCTAGCGAGCTCATGCTAAGAAGGGGAAGTTTACAGGATTGTACATGAAAATATGAGGAAAAAGTGACCTAAAGCTACAGCGAAATCCATAAACAATGGGACAGTGATGGTTTACGAATGTTCTGGATGTCAGTTTTAGCTTTGGAGGTTACATTTAAATTACAAAACATTCATGTGCTCAAATGATTTCCCTTTGGAGGTTCAGAAGAAGAAGAAGAATTGATGGATTTTGAATGGAGAGTTAAAGGGAAGATTACTTTTACTAAAAATTCATAAATAACAATCTTTATCAAACAGTGTACTGGTATTGACTAAAGATTCCAACTCAAGAGATTTTTAATGAAGCGGATTTTAATGACAGATTAAAGAGATCTTTATTCGGGATTTAAAATCATTTCAGAGCCTGCGTTCCTCAAGGAGGAAACCAGAAAACCAGGAAACTCCACACTCCACATTAGGCCCCAGTTTACCGCCAGGTTCAAATCCCAGAACCTTCTTGCTGACCACCTCACCACCCTGCCATCCCATTTTAAAGCGAGCTCTAAGCTAACTGGAGAAATGACTATAACCTTAAACTGTCATGCTAACTGAACACCCTGTGACCCCCGAATCTTGCCAGGACGCTAATGCACCTATTTCCACTTCCTGCTTACTTCAGGGACTTTTAGATGTCGCTCTTTTCTCCAGTAATAGAGATGCTCAGTAAGTTCAGGTCAGGTCACTGACTTGACCAATTTCACGTTGGTCCTGAAAATCACCATGGCTGCTGTGTTAGGATCGCTGTCCTGCTGTGAGGCTGAGGGTGAATCTCTGTGCCATTCGGTTGGATCGATGCAGTTGGGAATTTGTCCTAATAGTTCCTCCAGCCGTAGCTATCCAACGTTACCTTGCTAACCAAGATTACTTGCATGCTAGGCTAGCTATCATCCCATGAACTACCGTATATAAATAGCCATTTATGAGCTAACATTAAGCTAAGTTGTATATTATGTACTTAAATGCAGGCACTCAAGTGACAAACTATGTTATGTGCAGAATAAAACACTTGGTGCCATGCTCATATAGAAAAATAAAGAATGATGGGTTGGTGTGATGAAGCGGCGGTTCTGTTACTACCCAGAAAATGTGTTATGTTTCCTGAATCTCTCAATTCACCAATAATTCCAATTATTAAACGTATTACTGAACATTTATCTGCTTATTGTTACGTTTAATGCTGTGAGGCATTTGTGAAACACGTTACTTCCTGTTTTCGCTTACGTTGAACACTCGTTCCTTCGCCAGCCACGCGTCCTTTCTCTCTTGAAGACAAAAAGAAATCGCAAACATTGAAAAATGACACTGGAGACTCCTTCCAAAAATGAGTGCAGTCGCATAAAAGTGCGACTGTCCGAGCTGCTGTTATAGAAAGTTAGTCAACACCTTCTGACCGATTGAACAGCGCTGTCGTGTAGCCATGATAAATAGCACGATCTTCGTTCTCACTGTCGGCCATTTTGTAACGTGTGTTGAGCGCGGGATGACGGCGTGTCAGTTGGGGAAACCAGGACGTGCCTCCTGCATATTTATATTCCATTCTGCCTATTTTTCACTCCAATGCAGCAGCCGTTGCTTCATTAGAGCATCGATTCGTTAATGCAGCTAACCTTTTTTAGCACGCGTGTGTGTGATAGTAGTGCTCTGATGCCTGTTAAAGTGCTGGAGGCCTCTCTGCTCTGATGAAGGAGCCCATTTATACCCTGTCTGGCGCGAGAGGTCATCCCTCTCCATATTCCTCCTATTGACCCAGGTTGTTCCTTTTATTACGAGCAGCTTTTTTATTGAAGGATGATTACACTGAATGATGTCAAGCGAGGGGAGAAAAAATCGACCAGAATAATGACATTCCACAAAGAAAGAGAGAGAGAGAGAGAGAGAGAGAGAGAGAGAGAGAGAGGCATCAACCCCTCCTTTCCTCTCTCCCCCTGCTCTGTGCTCACAAATTGAGTCACATCTTCCTCTCATCCATTATTTAGAGCTGATTGGCCTTTCTTGGCATCTATGGATTTGATAATCATTCCGATGTCCATATTAAATATGTGACATAAATTTCACCGCAGGGGCCTGTCAATACGAGGCCACAGGAGAGTAACTAAACCAGCAATAGAGGAACTAATGTATGGGGATGACAAGAGAGGCAAGGGAAAATATATGCCCGTGTATATGTGTGCGCTGCATCTGTAAATGTTTTATAGAATATCTAAGCGTGTGTGTGTGTGTGTGTGGGGATATGGGAAGAGAAAAAGAGAGAAAACCCTGTTCATGCATGCGCATTCATGTAAAGTGTAGGTGTTTACAGGTGCGAAGGTGGCGCCTCTCCATGGAAATTAAAAAAATCAAGAGGCGGATAATAAAGCGCTGCATCTGCCAGGCAGACGGGTGGTGTGTGTGTGTGTGTGTGTGTGTGTGTGTGTGTGTGTGTGTGTGTGTGTCTTCTCGCAGTGCTGGACTCTTCCTCCTCAGTGATTTTCTGCAGCTGGCTGCCATGAATGCTGGCCTATGCACCCCAAGATTAGAGCAAAACAGCTGTTTCTCTGCAGGCTAACCAATATATCAACCCCCTGATAAGTAATGACAAATGTTCCTCCGCATTGTGTCGGACACGCAGAGCTCAGAGAGGGAGAAAGGAAAAATGAGAGTGTTTGTGGTTGCGTGTGTGTGTGTGTGTGTGTGTGTGTCTGGTTCACTGGCTTGGGAAAAAGAAATGCTTTCATGAACTGTTTTGATTTGAAAATTCATTAAACATGCAAGATTGATATAATTAGTTATTATGCTTATTTGTTTATTATTGATTTATATTTATTGCCACTGAAATTATCTGTTTATCACGCGAGTGGAGGATGATTTATGAGTTGGAGGCCACGCCTCTTTCCGTGGGATTGACAAGTGCAGAGGACATGCTTCATTCAAAGGACACGCCTCTTTTTGTGCAACTGATGATTGCAGAGGCCACGCCTCCTTCTGCGAGAGTGATAAGCACAGAGGCCACGCCTCCTTTCAAGGCCACACCTCCTTTTGTACAACTGACAAGCACAGATGCCACACCTCCTTCTGTGAGACTGACAGGTGCAAAGGCCACGCCTTTCTTTCTGTGGGACTGACAATCAATAGACCACGCCTTCATCTGTAGAACTGACACACGCATTGGCCACGCCTCCTTCCGTGAGATTCATAAGCTTGGAAACCACACCTCCTTCTGTCATTGAAAACTCATGAAAACTTTGATAATGAGACACGGGTCAGGTGTGTCGATTCAAATTGCTGACCCTTTACACCCCTTTATGTAGTGCGCATTTAGGACGCGTCCTGACACCCATGTACTGTGTCCTGTTATCCAATTTGCAGATATGGATAAAAAGACGAAGCTCCAAAGGAAAGCAGGCCTCCAATGATCAGAGCGGCGAATTACTGAGAAATGAGTAACAGAAGTGTAGCCTGTGACCTTGAAATAATTATATCATAGCCTATTATTTTCACCTTGTTCCTGGGGTGTATGAAAGGGGCCTTTGTGAATTACATACTTGCTAAAGGGCAATTTGTAGCATTTTACAGCAGGCACATTGTGGCCCTGATTCACTAAAGGTCTGCGTCAGTTAAAACATGTGCAAACTCGATGACACCCGCAAGAAACATGCAAGCTTACACGAGTTATGCACGAGTAATGACTTACCATATTTAGCCTGTGGTGGGATTCGCAGTATTTGTGCACGCAATTTATCCAGTTGCCTGTATTTGCTGATAATTAGCTCCATCAAAGCAGGTCTTATGGATGTACAGCAAAATAAAAAAACAACAGTTGTCAGTGTTTCAGTTATTGGTAAGTGTTTTGTCTATTTTTTTTTTTGGGAACTGTTTTTAACTAGTGTAGCATCTTGAGCTCGCAAAGCTTGCCAAACCAAAATGTATTCAGTGACAAGTCAACTATCAGCTTCGCTAACTCAGCATAATCAATCTCATAATCTCATAAAGCAAGTCCATGTGAACTCAGCTTTCACACACACAAGTGTGTGCATGTGTGTGTAGTGAAGATTTCTTGCAGGAGTGATGATATGAGCAGCAGGAATTTGCATCCTCAAGAATTTCCCTAAGGAGCTCATGTGGTAGTAATTCAGCTTCCTGCCATTCCTGCTATTCGTAATAGCCATGTTACAAAGCAAAAACAGAGAGGTGTCACAACTCCTTAGCGCTAGCATGCATTAAAAATCAGGACTTGTCTTAGTTTCAAGTCGAATCTGACTGATAGTTGTCAGTTTGTCAGGGGAAAGTGTTAAAAACATGGCGTTCCTCAAGGTTCAGTAGCGGGACCTTTTTAGTTTCAACTTGTATGTTGTTTTTTGATGCTAATTCACAAAAAAGCAATACATTTCCATTGCCAAGTTGAGTTGCACATGGCAAAGATTACTTACCACTGAAGGTAAATATTGAATAAAGGCCCAGTTATTCATACCAGTATGGAGTATGGGGGTTTTACTCGTACTATGAACATCCGATAAGACGTTACACTGTGTGACGTAAGCCTGGCGTGCAATGCTGCATTAATAAACATACAGATGAGACGAAATGACAGCGGGATGTATTTAACGATTAATGACGGCACTCGACCAAAGCAGACTGCAAGATATGCTCTGAAAATATCAAGAGAAATAACTACAGCATCTTCTTGCAATACGAGTAACCTTATAAAACATCTTCTAGGATTTAAATGAGCGTGATCTGTTAGTGTAGCTCATCATCAGGTTCATAAAAATGGCTTCAAGGTGCCATGAATTGTGCACACACAGGTATCATGGAGCTGCGACGCGAGCATGCATAGAAAGTGACGCTTGTAAGAGCAGTTCGTCTCAGCGAGCACTGAGCAACGAGCAACGCTTTTAAAGCTATTGTATAGACGTGATCATTTCCTAGATATAAAACTCAGCAAGCACAAAGCAACTTAAAGAAAATGTTCCAGTTCCATGACACCCCTGATTACTGTTATTGAATACTCATTTCTGTATCAGTATCGATGGGTAATAATGCATACCAAACAATTTAGATGAAATCAAATCACTAACAATGTGTGTACTTTTAATTTATAATTACTATATCGAGTTATATTATATAAAGCTTCATTTTACCAGGAAATTACAGAAGCTTGTGGTTCATCCAGCACTGGCCTCAGCTATTTCAGTGTCTATTTTAGTGCAATCCTCATAAGACTGGATGAAATCGGTCACACAGTGTCCAAACACCCCGAGGTTTACCCAGGGAGCAGTCATTAATATCGGTTTATGGAAGTGATGCACAGCGTGTGAGATTGCAGAAAGTGGAGCATATAATTGAAACTCATGTTTAAATGGGAATACCCACTGTCAGGGCTTCTTTCTCAGCGCCAGCAGAGCACTTAAACCAAATTCAACATTAATTAAAATGGGTCATCCGCTCGCCTGACACACCTCATCAAATCTGGATGGCACATCTCTTAAAGCTTTGATTTCACCCCATGTGACCTTGTTCCCTTGAGGAAAATGAGGGTTTTCAGCTACTTGTAGGCCCAAAGATACCGACTGAGCTTAAAAAAGTGCTTGTTTTGATATAACATGAATTAGGAATGTAACCTAGTGGAAATACATTATTGCAATAATAATAGAGTTCATATTAAATAAGAAAAAAGAAATTCTGCTTGAAGCCACACCAACTTGGGGTTTCAATCTGATTTGAAATTGAGATATGAATAGGTGTAGCACTAAACAGCGGCAGATGCAGATCATGTCAAACCTTTCCTTGTCGCTGAGATCATACCATTAAGTATGTACAGTGTTTGTGTATTTAATATATCTTTCACCTGGAATGAAAACAATTATTTAAGATATGTAAATAAACCAAGATCGGCTTTTAAAATACAACTTTAAAGGTATATTAAAAGCATCTTTCTAGTTAAATGATACATGCTGTAGGTATAAGGTACAGCACCCTGTGTATGTAGGAACAGCATGTACATTCTCTAAAGGTCACATGACTGAAGCGGGTTGTACGTTTTCAGCTGCACTAACAAATCTGGCAGCAACATAAGTCATAGTTTGTTTCCATGTTCCACAGAAGGGATTTTTTTCTTTTACAGCTAGGGTCAGAGCGTCTGGTGCTGCTGTCAGACAGACGTAAAGGTAATATCAGGCCTTCCTCCATCGCTGGCAGGGCCAATCAGCCTCGGCCGCCCGCCTTGATTGGCCTGACATACTCCATCAAAGCCACAGTTGAGCGCCTTTCAGATGGTCCACAACGTCCCAAATGCACACACACATATATATATACGCACACACACACCCCACTCATTCACCGGGGGCTCCTGCAGCACTGAGAGCTCAAATTCAACTGGAAATCTGATTCGTTTTTTGCTTTTGATCCCTTTGCTGGGAGTTTGGAACCCAGATCTAGCACTTCAGGGTAACAGAGGTGAACAAGGCGAGAGGGAAACTTTTAACTAGAAAACTGTAGCTGTAACACTCAAGCACAGAGGGCACTTAGCTTTTATTGTTTGTGCAAGAGACTGTTTCATGGTGCTCTCTTGTGGAGATGTGAATTGTCTACCAAAAAAAAAATACAAGATTTGAGCCAAACAGATGAATGAAAAAAATGGTATCAGGACCATGGACAGATGCATGTACATTACATATATATATACATATATATATGTATATATATATATAAGACACACTGTCGCTCTTAGGAACAAACATCATAACCAAATGATACCAGCTTCACAATTAATACCAATTGATACCAATTCTTTTACAATTAATTATAACAACCAAACCTGCAAATTGTTCTCTGAAAAAAAAAAAATCAAGGAGAAGAACTCTAGTATCCCTCTGCAATGCAAGAGATCTCATCATGCTGTTTAAACAGTGGCCCTGTTTACACTTGGAAATGTTTAAAATGCGTCTTGAGCATTCAGGTCACAAATGGACTGCCGAGACACGTCGCCGTTTACACCTGTGTCTATCATGCGTCTCCAAGGTGTCCAGCTGACCACTTCAGATTTCGTTACTGCCTACATCACTTCCGCTCGAAGGTCAAAGGCCCCCGTGCAAAATTATGTTAAAACGTTAAACCTGCAACATGCCTTCATTATTTTCATGCACTCCAACCACGAGAGCTGCTCCTCACCTTTTTTTCTAGCGTGTGTTGTGCTGTTACCAAAATAACCACCGTGTCCAGCATTAATGAAATATTTTCCTGTTACATCCTTGTTGGGGACGCATCAGGACAGATTAGCGTTTACACTACAGAAGGTATGTGGTTAAATGTGTCCCAGACGCAAGTGGTTTGAGCGAATGCGTCTTGTGGGTCGTTTACACTTGTAATTAGTGCTATCCATTTGTGATCAGATCGGCCAAGACGCATTTTAAAACCGAGTATAAATGGGGTCAGCGAGTTCAAGGACGGTCACCTAAGCGTGGTCATTAAAGTGAACACCAGGTGCCGTGAATTGCACGCACGCAAAGGTATGTACGCGCGTGGAACAGTGAAGCAGAGAAACTCTCGCAGGTGAGATTGCGAGCACTTCACTTCTGCGAGCACTGAGCACCGAAAGCGCATTTTTTCTCCTCACTCACCAAAATCGAGTCAATTTTAATTCTAATACTCTCTTTTAAAGCTAGTACTTTGTTGTTAGCATCACATGGCAACCCCTGATTGCTTACTATTGGGTAGGATGTTTCTACTCTGTGTCACTCTTGAGTACTAAAAAATGTGTAGTCGTACTTGTTTCTCTGTCTGAAAAAATGGATTTGATGCATCTTTAGTACATTTACAGCATATAGTGTGTGTGTCTGTGTGTGTGTGTGTGTCTGTGTGTGTGGGTGTGTGTGTTAGTCCGGGCTTGCTTATTCCTCTCCTCTCTTATGAAGTGTGGGTGGCGTTGCATGCGGCCGCGTGTGTGTTTTATATGCATCATATACCGTGTGCTATGTCCCACTAAAGGCCTCCCATACAGTAAATAAAACCATAAACAACATGTACCTGTTTTAGAATGGAAACAATGATATAGTATGCAAAAAGCCCATTGTTTGTTGTGGCTTCGCTACGGTTTTGTGTGAAAGCATAAAACATTCCAAGCAGCTGGTGTTCGCAGCTATTCCACACGTTTCAAATTAAGAATGTTGCCGGTCTAAGGTAATTAAGTATTTGGTATAATTAGGGAAGCTTTAATCGTCTGTAATCGCCCAAATATAATCTAAAATTAAAACGTTTATGAGAACATGAGATTTCTGTGGGCATGATCATAACCCAGAAACCTTTGGACAAACATGTTCAACCTTTTAATTAGCTCCGACGCGGAGAAAAGGACCCACTGTGTGGGTGTCCACATTCTCTGCCTTTAACATCGCCAAAGCGTCGAGGCTAGAAGCAAGAAACGATCCTGTAACTGTCTCGCAGTTAAATTAAATAGCAAATTTTAAAAATGGTGCACAAATGGTAGCAATTAAAGTGGTTTCAATACAATTACGTTACCTTACCAAGTTGCAAGCACACATTGTATTTCAAGATACGACCGTGTTGACATTTTTGTAGCCCTGTTTATTTATTTATTTTGTGCATAAGCGGTATCTACTTTAAAAAAAAAAAAAAAGGAACAAAAACGTGGGGGAAAAAAGCTTTTAGCACTTTTCTCCATATGTAATTGGAAATAATGGCCTGGCCTCACTCCAGTCTTTTGTGGCGACTGATATTGGCTTCATCCCTCCATTCTCTCACCAAATCTGGAAGGCAAGTGCCAATCAAAACCTCTTTGTTTACAGAAAGAAAGAGAATGAAATGTGTAAGTGGCACTTAAGCGACAGCTACCTCTTGATTGTGCCGACGACACACGAGGCAATTTGCTCCCGGGGGAGGAACAATCGGTCATAACTTTTTGACTGTAACAGCCGAGGCAAATGTTTGGCTCGGCGTAGGAAGAAGCTCTCCATTTCTCCCAGCGAGCGCTAATCACACTCCGCAGGGGGCGAGGAGACGAGTCACAGCACAGTCGACCCTGCAGAAGCTTCAAATTCCCCGCAATCCTGAGCGCAGCTACGGAGGTCTGAGGTAAAGTGGATTGGATGGATGTGAGGAACAAACAAATCCGGGTCGTAAATACGAATCAATCGTCTTAGCTATTTCTTTTTCTTTTTCCATACATAATTTATCCATCATCATTACAGCACCGCGCTGTTAATTCCTCGATTCTGATTGGTCGGAAGGCATCGATTCGTTTTCTGTAACGGTAACTCAGACAATAGTTCCTGCTACAAGGTTTATATTCATGCATTTGGGGACTCGTATGACTGATGCTCCACGTAAAAGGATTAAAAACATATTTAAGTGTTGAGATTGTAAATGTTTTGGAAGGAGTCGCCATTGTCCCGACTTTTATAAGAAAGTTTTCGATCACAGGAAAGACAGAAGAGTTGAAAAAGCTTTGGGTTTTTTTCTTTGTCTTCAAGGAAGAGGAAAAAAGAAAGTGAGGAAAAGGCTGTTTGGAATGTAAACGATAAGAGAAACTAGATGGATTACGTAGAAATGGATCAAAAGTATGACGTCGTTCTTTAATTAATAGATCATGAGAAACAAGAGAAATAATCTCCATCGCCCCACACTGCAGCTGATTATTTTCCTATAGCCGCACAACCCCAAAGTTTTGATTCCGTGCAACCCTGTGGGTCAGCACCTCCTCCTCCTCGACGATGAACCTGACTACGAGCTTCTGCGAATAATAAGACACATGGAGCCGTGTTTATTTCTCTACAGACCGTGGCCAGAAGTGACAACTGTCTTATTCATTATCATTTTCATCCAGCTATTGTGCAACATCAGCCGCAGCTGTTTCGCCACAGCCGTTGATTCGAGGCCTAAGGAATGCCGTCGACATTTTCATTGTCCGTCTTCCAGCATATGGCTGCAGATCCGCCGTGGGACTTCTTTGGTCTTCTCCAGTAATAAAGTATAGAGTATGTTTCATCTCTTTAAAGAAACTGTAGCTGAAACATGTAACTGAAAACGGTTTTACGCTGACGGCTTCCTGGACATGCGACGCTGATCAGAGGCGTCGCAACATGTCCGCCTCTAAATGGACTCATTCCCTTCTTTATTATATGGCAGAAAGGTAGGAGTTATAAAGGCTTCAATTAGCGAGGAGCCATAAAGCAAAGACAATGTATACGCAATTTCATTTCATTGAGCCGCCATCTGTTTACTGCTGTTCCGCGCACTGTAATATTTAGCTGTTTCCTTTTATTGGTTTGTTTTCCTCACTTCTGACAACAATGAGATCACTGGATCCGCTCTCTCTCGCGCTCTCTCGCTCTCTCTCTCTCTGTCTTGTGTTTTGCTGTGTTGCCACATTCGCCGGGTCTGTGCGCGCGCATACTTCCCGTAAATGTGCCATATACATTTACAATCTCATCATATTTACGCCACATTAACGCAAGTGCGAAGACAGCAGGCCAAAAAGGCTGCTCTTTCACTCCACAAAAGTACGGCGCTTCCGTTAACGTTAACACAGCCGGTCTGGAAACTTCTCAAAGACGGGCCACGACAGCCGGAATGAGGACTCCCTTCTGTAATTGATTATAAAAATCAATTTACGTCCCCAATTCCTGGCGAATAGATCCCTGGTAAGTGCTCACGCAACAGTCTGGTGCGGTCAAACGCTTTTAAAAAAGAAGTGGGCCATGGGGAGAAGAACAGAGGGGGTACGCACACCCCTCGCACACTCATCCGTCGCTCTCAAGGGTATCATCTCCGCGCTTTTCTGCCTCCGAGTCGCCATATGGGAACTTCAGCCATCCTTTTTTTATCACTTCTATCCGCACTTATTGTCATTGTTATAGTTGCTCGGTTTTTTTTTTTTCGTTTTTTTTTTCTTTTTTTTTCTTGAAGAATAATCAAATGTTGATGGCTCACTTCAAATGGACCATTAAATATAGAAGAGTGTTGGACTGGGACAGATTTGCGTCGAGCATTTCGGAGGCGCGAGCGCGCCAGTCTGCTGCTCTCCTCGCGGCCCAGCCCCGCACCGCCGCCGCTAATTTGATTATAATATAGTCATCTCCGAAGATTACAGCTATTCAATTAAATATTCTAATTAACCCAAAGTATTAGGCAAATGACGCTAATTACAAATATTCTCTGGAGAGCGGCCATGATGAAAGCCCGGGCCGGGAGAATGATGCTTCAACTCAGTCTCTCGGATCATGATGTCCTATATCATAGGCTCGGCTAATATCAAATTCCCGCTTAATTTGCCTAAACCTCATTTGTTTAATGGCATTAGCATTTTGTTTGAAATTGTAATAAACGCACCAGCCTGATTTTCAGTGCACACTTGGGGTGGCTTAGTGCTTCTGTTTACTAAGCTTGTGCGCACACACACACACACACACACACACATACACACACACGCATTAAAAATGCACCCCTCTCCATTTAAAAGCCTACTCTCTCTCTCTCTCTCTCTCTCTCTCTCTCTCTCACACACACACACACACACACACACACACACACACACACAGAGGACGCTATTGAACACTGTGCAGATGGGACTGATGCTGGTTTCGTTTTTGCAATTAACAACAAAAAATGTATGCGTCTTCATTTCAGCTAGGTCTTTGACGATTACCGCTGAGCCTGGTACATCAATGATAAAGCAATCTGAAATGGCTATAATCGCATTTTTCTAAATAAATAAATGCATATTAAATATAGTGAACTTGACAGTTGATCGTTCCATATGCTTTCATGATTTTATGAAATATTAAATGACTGTGCAATTTTTAAAAAGCAATGCTGTTACAACAAAAAGAAAAAAATGTATTTCCTTGATTTAAAAGTTACACGACTCGCCGAGTCAGGTTGAGCAACTGGGTTTGTATCGTCTAGCTTTAAGCAGAATCCTGTTTTGCGATGTCTAGCTAGCAGCTCTTTTTCCACAAACATTCACCAGCTGGGTTAGCTTTCTAGATTATTTTCTGGTAATAAAAATCATTCATATTGAGAAATGTGGCGTGAATTTAAGCGTGTGCAAGAAACCACATTGGGACTGAAGTTTTTTGTATCTTTAAAGGTCTACTATTACTAGGATTTACATGGATCTATTAGCAGAAATGGAGTATAATATTCATACGTTCGTTCATTAGTCTATAATTAGCTGTAATTATGACTCGTCGTGTTTTCATAGGTATAGAACGAGCCCTTTATATCAACGTAGCGAGCGGGTCCACCTCTACAGAGACGCCATGTTGCGCCGCTACAGTAGCCCAGAAGGGACAAACCTCAAGAGAGCACCTTCTGCGTTTTATGTTTTTACAACCGGCAGCATGAATCCAGAAGGAAGCACCGGAAAGACGACAAAGAAGAATAATGAAGAAGAATCAGTGTTTGCTGGAGCTGGGTAACAGTTTGAGGACTCAAATTTTGATAAATGGAGGATCATATTTATTATTTAGCATGGAAAATGCAAAAGAGTGTGAATGTAAGTACATGGAAGTGAGCTACAGGCATCTGACGGCCACCGTAATTCACGATTGGAAAGGGAGGGGTGAGGGAGGGTGGTCGAATTCTACATCTTGATCTTGAAGCTTTTAAATAGAATATATATAGTCTTTCATTGTCGTGATAAACCAGATGTCGTTCTCTGCAATATGCAAAAGTACAACACTGTATCACCTATCTAGGGCCTTAATATAAATATCTATCGTGTTTACATGGTAATAATGTCTTTATAAAGGACAAAAAGCTCAAAGTAATCCTCTTAACAACTATATATTCTAGAAGTTCCTGAGAAAAAAACACAGTACTTGCATTGCTGCTGCATGTCTTGTTTCCTCCACAGGAACGATGAATTTTATTATAACATATCACAAATGCTGGTTCTCATTTCACACGTTCTCGGTTCTATCGCCGTTCATAAGGACCTGTATGACAGAAGCTCCACTTAATCCAAGATCTATAATATAGATTCTTTTTAAACATATATTGCAAAAATGTATAACTGTTGATATACGGTAAAGAGACGCTTATTTAGCATTTACAGAAGGAGTCTCTAGCGTCCACCCCAGAAAAGACTTCAGGGCGGAAGAAAATCAGAAAATCATTTTTTTTTTGTGTCTTCTTTGCTTCAAGAGATCGTAAAAGAAAGGATGGTGAAGGAAAGCGACTGTTTACAGCTGCTATAGTGTAAGTGATAACAGCAAGCATCGTGCACATCATTAAATGTAATTATAACTGGATAAAAATACAACATGTCCGTTAATGAATTTTTCAAAATGTAATCATTGGAAAAATTTCTGTGGTTTAAGAGGAATAACGTATCCAGGGAATGCCGGGTCGTTCCTCAATGGAAAAGTTCCCGACTCTGGAAGACTTGGGAAAGCATCATATTTGACACAAATCCGGAATGCTGGTGAGCCAATCCCACTCAGGAAACAGCATGTGTGTGTGTGTGTGTTTGTGTGTGGGTGTGGGTGTGTGTTTGTATGTATGTGTGTTCCCTGCCTGATTACTTTATATTCATAGTTTTCCCACTGCCACGTCCTGAATATGTCATGTGCATAATGCCGGCTCTGAACGTAGCATTGTAGTCAGTCCGGGCAACGTGTTTCAATAAGGCAATTTTCTCACTGCCGAGGAACATCAGTGGGGCGCCACTCCGAACAAAGACAGAGTATGACATCCTATCCAAGCATGCATGTGCAGGACAAAACTATACTTTATTAACGGAAAATAGGATTTCACAAATGTTTTGACAAGCAGGCGGAGAAGGGGGTGGGGTCGTCCTCTCACAAGCTGGACATCGGAGGAAGGACTGTGACTGAGAGAGAGAGAGAGAGAGTTTTTCTGAATAAAAGCGAGTCAAAAACAAAACAAAAATGTCCAGAGTATCTAAACAACACCGAATAACATAAAAGTTTCATGCATCTATTTGTATATGACTATAAGTGAATACAAATGTTGCTTACTAAATACCTCAGAAAGTAGAACAACAATAAAACTACTTAAAAAAACCGAAAAATTTGAACTCAAACTAGCGAGGAATTTTAATTTTGAATGCCAGCCCCGCCCCCAGCACACAGAATTTTGCAGTATGTAAATATTAATTATGTGACATTGGACGATAGATAGATAGATAGAAAACAAACAATTAAATTCATTTAAAACAATACTAAGTTATGAAAGGGGCGGGGCTTACAATCGTACATTTTCTGATTTAAGCTTCATTTAAATAGAACTTATCAGTGGATTAAAAAAAGTATGACGTTTGTCGATATATAAAATATTTAATCGTTGTGTTATAAGAGAAATAAAACACACTGGCGCGCACACACGTCGTTAACAGTCTCTCTGCTTCATCACATCACTCCGTCACTGGTTATTTTCCTATAGCGGGATATCTCAATGTGATTAGTATATTTAGTGTAGGATTCGGTCTGTCATTCCTAATTCCATAATTGCACTTTCAGTTTAATCCTCGTCCTCATTGTAAACTGACTCATTCAAAATTATGGTTTCTGTGTGTGATTTTTACTCCAGAGTGATGGCATGTGTATAAAAGTCCGATACCGATGAAGGACGGGGGAGCAGGAGTCAGAAGCGCGCCCCCTGTGTCATTGTGCGCACAGAACTCTGGATCATTACGAATTATCAATGTCATAGATGGCCAGAATAAAGTCTGATTTGGCCAGCGCGAGAAATCAAAGCCAATCACAAGTCCTCTAGCTGCTTATCGACTCTTTTTTGTAAACATCAAGATGAGCAGATTGATTATTGAGAAAAGCTAAAGCAACGCTGACTGCTTCCATTCTCGCCCCGCTGTCATGTTCGAACTCGTGTCCAGCGTCATGCGGCGCTCATCCTCCCGGACCGAACGGCCTTCTCGTCTGGAAGGTGACACTTAACGAGCACCGGGATTTACATACGAGGAGGTTCAACACTGAAGCTCCAGAGATTCTAAAACGAATTTACACCTTCTATCTCTTGAGTCATTTTTCAGTCCATTGTCACTTACTGCTCCTACTTAGTTCCATGTAATTATAAAGAGGTAGAAAGCACCACATGACCTACTTTAATAGCTTAAAATTTGTAATCGTTGCAAATCGCTGTGGTGTAAGACACTTTAGAACATGCTTTTATAGAAAAATTATCATTTTCTCAGGATCACATCAACACAACGGGGATTATTTTCCCAAAGTGTGTCATTCCTTCCCCTTAAGTCTCACCAAAAGCATTTCGATGTGCATATGTCTTGACTTGCTTTCGGCAACTTCTCTGTAAATACATAATCTTGACCAAATGAAAGTTTAAGGCATAAACAGTCAGCCAGAAAACAATGTATACACACTTCAGGAAAAGATTTGTCTAAATATTTTAATACTAAATTTATTCAGACATCACAAGATTAATACAAGTTACCTTTGGCCTCTACAATTACGAGAGGCGCTCAAAGCGGTGGCCGTTAGCTTCCAGACGTTTCTGTGTAGAAGTGTTCCTGATGTGTGTGTTCAGTGTTTTTGGCCGAATATTTTTGCAGAAAATATTTTTCTGAAGTATTTTTCAGAATATACAATATCTGTATATATAATATGGCCTTAGTGTGTGTGTGTGTGTGTGTGTGTGTGTGTGTGTGAGGGAGATCTTTAATGAATCCATGTATGAAAAGAAGAAAAGGAGTTCAGTTGAAAGCTGCAGTTTCATAGAAGTGTGATGCAAATGTCAAGTGGCACTCGAGATCTAATGAAAATGAGCACGGAAGATCCGGCCCTAACTAACTGCAGCACACCAGCGAGCTCTCCTTACAATGTGTGTGTGTGTGTGTGTGTGTCACAACTGACAAAAAACTTAATAGAGTTACAGTATTACTGTTTGACTTTTGAAGGGTAAAACTTCGACACACGGTTTTCCTAAAAAAAAGTGTCTCAGTTACATAAGATTCTGACTTTGGACCATTTTATCTCACAAATAGCGGCTGAAGTATTAAATCCAGCGCCGCTGTCTGAAAGTTTCATATAGCCCCAATACGTCAAGATGAAATTCATGTTTTTGGCTGTTTTTTTGTTTTTTTTAGAACAATATTCAAGACCTAAATATGACTTTAAACTGATATCATCATATGGTATTAACTTGAGGACTGAATTTTTTATGGATTGATTTATGATATAACTTAGAGCTGTACATGTTGCACTTTTAAACTGTTTTTTTTGTTTGTTTGTTTTTTTTACAAGAATGACCGTCAAATGAACAAAAACGTATTATATTTATTTTATTTGACAAAATCAAAAGTGAATTTTCCATTTGAATTCAATCCAAAATCATCACTTGCACAAAAGTTTGACAAACATTGCACATTTATTGAGTTTAAAATTTCAGGTACCTCAAAAAATCTTCTCACAATTAACTGTTCTCACGTGATATGAGAAAAATAAAATGCTAAATAATTTGGCCGTGCTGGATCGAGTGCTATTTTCTAAGCTGAACAACGATTGTGGAAACCATATTGTTAAATTATACTAAACTTCCTGTGATTAGAATTAGCACCATTCATACTTTATATTGATAATATACTCCAATTCGATGTTTATTTTAATGTTTGTATTATAACAAATACGTTTTTGAACGTCTTCTAAATCTACATATCTTTGCGTTATTTATCTTCTCACATCAGTTACATTTTACAATAATAACATAGCAAAGCTAGACTGTATTTTCCATCCCTGATTTTTTTTTTTTTTTAGTATTAAAATGTCTTGGACACAAAAATCTGCCCACCTTGGAGGCATGAACTACTGTACATACAGGTGATTTTATTAATCTGAACACGGAGCCTGGAAAATGGCCCAAACTTGTATAACATGGGGGGATAAACCCCACTTCAGACCTTTTAAAGTGCTTCGTGCGTTTGGATTTAAATGTCTGAACTGCGCTTTGGGGGAATTTAGTCCTGCATTTTGATGTAGATATTCCCGGTCCTGGACACCATCCTGATACTTGAGATGCATGAAACAATCAGGTGTAGCCTAAAAACAGAGTCTAAAAAAAAAAGAGGTTTAAATTAGCTCACACACACGGAGAAAAAAAAAAAAACAGGTTCATTTTGCTCAACTGCCTAAACGCTTACATGACATGGTGCAATCGAGTTCTCCAATTTCTCCAATTTCTTTAAAGAAAGTCACCTTTTCGGGCGTCACTTAACCGAATGGGAATTGGACAGGTGACTCATACGCGGCTCTCGACTCGGCCTCATTTTACTCCCATTCACTACAACTTAAGCATTGAATTGTCATTAGTGTAACCCCAAGAGGTCAAATGAGAAGCTTTTGAGGGGGAAAGAAAACATTGATCCGCGCGGCAGCTATGGCGTTCTCCAATCACGGCTATGTAGAGGTCACCGGATTGCAAGGTCCTCCCTCTTTTCCTTCTTATTTTGTTCTTCCTTACACCACCCCATCCCCCCCACCCTCACTCACCCCACCTCAAAACAACCCCTGCTGTTGCAAATCTCCTCTGAAATGTAAAAAATTTAATTTGTCAACACGCTTCCATCATATCCTCAATCACTGTCCGGGCCGGTGGCAGGGGCCAGGGGCCGGAGCGGAGGGGGGAGCGTGAGCAGACGGGAGGCTCTGATTAGAGCCTCACACGGGCTGGAATTGTCTCAGACAGCCTAGAAATCAGATTATTAACTCTGATAGCAGACGCCGGGGCCTCCTCGCCGGGATTAGCATGAAAATTTTGATATGGATCGATAAGCAATCTCTCGCCCTTCTGCCGGATCTTGAGGGCCTTCATTAATCCGCGGCTTATGTTTACGTCAAGGAATTAAGATGTCTCGCTTTTCTCCGGGCCTCGACGTTACTTTGAGGGCCTGCGATCTCATAGAGATTTATTAAATAAAGCAGCCGGTTCACTTCTCCGAAAATTACATTCTGGAGAGAAAGGAAGGGAGAGAGAGGCGCTTGCTTTGTTGCTTTATAGTATGGTATGCTTTACGTTATGAGATGAGGTTTGTACTGGTGATTAGAAGGTCGTGAGTTCGAATCCTGAACTGTCAGAAAATAATGCTGCTAAAGTGGCCTGTTCCTGTCATACAGATTTAGTAGAGTTGTAACCTCAGGCTTCCTCACTTTATGACGTTTTCAATTCCTAAGGCAATGTTTCAGTATTTGATGATACCACTAGGACTATAAGAACTATTCTAAGTTTCATAATTAAGGGCAAATTATTAGTGCTTTTAATTGTTTAGCCATCGGTTTAAAAAATTGAATTATGTATTTTACACACAAGCTGTCAGTCCTTTTTCAAAATAATCATTATAATGCATAAAATACCTATAAACGGTCACTCTGAGGGTGCTTTTGCGGCCTTTAGGTCACTGGACCTGGGTGTAGTCCTTTAGTCGTGTGAGAATCGTACTCAGCTCTGTTTAAAAACATACGGTCTTATTGAACCAAGAAGACTTTCACACCAATTGGTCTATTCGTCAAATCTGAATCAGATGAAATTGGTTCATTTGCTGTTTGGTTTGGTTTGATTTCAAACTGCACTTTTTTTTTTAAATGTCTGAGGAGCTGACAACATACTTGGAAACTGAAATACTTTCGTTCATTTAAAGGCTGGAAATGGTAACCAAAGTTTAAGCAGAGTGTATAGAAATCACTCCAAAAAAAAGCATGACTAACACAGAGCCGGAGGTTAATGAATTGCTTAATAATTATAAACAGGGCAGCACGGTGGTGCGGTGGTTAGCACTCACAGCAAGAAGGTCCTGGGTTCGATCCCCGGGTCACCCAGGGTGCCTTTCTGTGTGGAGTTTGCATGTTCTCCC
>JAQMYM010000018.1:2794394-2806524 GCA_030014255.1 Parauchenoglanis ngamensis | reverse complement strand
CTGGCTACTCTAAATTGCCCATAGGTGTGAATGCGAGCGTGTGTGGCTGTTTGTCTGTGTCGGCCCTGTGGTGGACCAGCGACCTGCCCAGGGTGTACCCCGCCTCTCGCCCGAAGATGCAGGGATTGGCTCCAGCTTGCCCGCGACCCAGACAGATAAAGCGCTATAGATAATGGATGGATGGACAGATAAAGGGTTCTGAATGTGACCCATAAAAAAGTCCAGTACATTCACTGCAACCCAATAAATCTCATGGATGAAATTAAAATACTACAATTCACATTTTACCAGATAAAACACCACAGGTCCAATCATCAGTTCATCCCTCCTCGAACTGAGTCGTGGCTTCACATTCACCTGTCTCTCTCTCTCTCTCGATGATCTCGGTGGCGCTATTAGCAGTGTTAGCATTAACAGCATGAGTAGTCCTACGAGATGATCTGAGGAAAGTGCAGTACCTGCGCACTTTCCTGAAACCTGAACCCTGCCAGCTTTCTTCCCCCAAACAAAGACGGACTGGCGTATTTTTAGCCCGTCGTCTTCGCAGTGCTAGCCTTGTCAATCAGGCTGTAAACGGAGCCGCTCGCTCCAGTGGCTGTGGTTTGGAGGAAAGTGCCTTTATGTCTGTCTGTGTGCAAGTATTGGATTTTGGGTCAGGTTCAAATTAATTAAAGGGCCATAATTGAAAGTGCTCGCTAATGACTGCAATCTTAGCCGCCCAATATTTAATATTTCATCATTAAACAGTAAAATGACCCAATATGATCCTTAATACAGTCCCAATTATGCAGCATTGATCAAAGTGACCTTTGCATGGCAGGGAATGAGGAAAATCAATCAAACACCTCCTCCCTTTTTCTGTCCTTTCTTTCTTTTTTTTTTTTTTGCTTGACGCATTGTTTGTTTCTTCTCTCTTTCTCCGCGTCTCGCTCTCCTCCATCCGAGGGACTGTCACCAGGCTGAAAGCGGCATATAATCTGTGACAATCAAAACATTACTCTCTTAGGTAAAATCACAAGTGACCCCAGAGGCAAGCAATCTCAGAGCCTAGCCTAGCGCTTTTGTTCGTGCTCGCTCGCTCTCTCTCTCTCTCTCTCTCTCTGTTGTTGTTGTTGTGTGATTTTTTTTCCCCCTCCTGCCCGCTCTCATGCTGCAGCTGCTCTGTTTGTTTTTCCCAGAAAGCCCCTGACAGGAGACAAGAGACGGTCCGACGTGTCCACATGTCATCGTCAGCGTGTGAGGAGAAACAAAGTAACACGCTTTAACACTTTTACGAAGCCTCTTAGATTTATTGGCGGCCTCCGCAGTGTGCGTTCTTCTGTTTTACAGCCATTAAAACAAGGCCACTGTTGAAAAAGTTCTCATCCGTCTACCAGGGCGAACACAGCAAAATTCTGCTAAAGTCATTCATGATGAAGTCAGGAACTTAAGTCAGGAACTTAACATTTCATTACGTTTGGCCGTACGTTCATTTCACATAAATATAACCCTAATCAGCCATGTCCAAAATTAGCTTTTGTACTGGACGGAGAAGGCTAAAAATGGAATTTTTGTAGCTGCCAATTTAGCTTCACGCTAACCGCGTGCGTAACTCGACTCAAAGGGGTTTAATTAAGGAGATTTAAAAAAAAAAAATAAAAAAAAACGGTCGCAGCTTCATCTTAAAGCTGAATATCTTGCTTACTCAGCACATATTTTGGTGTCAAACTCAGGTAGGAGGCGTGGCCTAAAGTTTGAAGATTAGAATAGTATGGACGGTGAAACGGTTCCATTTTTTTAATTCACTTTTTACACACATATCATTACTGAGGCACACTTTGCCTTTCTCAGTAAGTGTATAATAATCACACATTTCGACCGATGCTAAACTAGTAGCTGTACGTTCTCTTCTTTGGTAATGCATTGCAGCTAATCAACTATTTTTGGTTTTGAAAGCAGCCGTCACTGAAAACCTCAGGGCAGAATTTCCACTTAAGCAAAATATGCAGCTTTTTACATATTGACATAATGTTCATGTTCATTAAGTTCATACATGTGTGTATTTCTATTTAATGGGTTTAACATGAGCCTTTTTTGTTGAATTTATGTATTTTGCTTCAATGGAAATTGTGTCATTAGTTTGAATATGTTGATTCATGAATTTGTTTCTGCATGTGTGTAAATGAAGTGCGCAGTGAAACACTTCAGGACGAGGAAAAGAACCAGCACAAGCACGACAAGGCAGATTTACTGTTATGACAAGCAGCGTTCCTCTTATATCACAGCACTTTGCCAACAAATCCATTTAAAAAAATTTTTTTACATTGCATATTTTTTATCCATTTATAGTTACATGTTGTGAAATGTCCGTAATGCAAGTTGGTTCTCGTCATCCCTTACGTCATTCTCTCACTTTTTTCTTGTAGCTAATAAAACAAAATACACGAAGGACTTTCCCATTGCAGAAAACAAAGTTACAGCTTTACCTCTGACTGTTACAGGGCACTGATACTGGAGACTCCTTCCTAAAATCTTAAACAAAAGTCCATCCATCCATTATCTATAGCGCTTTATCCATCTGGGTCGCGGGGAAGCTGGAGCCAATGGGACTTTGGACATGGACTGTGGGAGGAAACCGGAGCACCCGGAGGAAACCCACGCATGCACGGGGAGAACATGCAAACTCCACACAGAAAGGCACCCTGGGGATCGAACCCAGGACCTTCTTGCTGTGAGGCGACAGTGCTAACCACCGCACCACCGTGCAGCCCTAAACAAAAGTCTCCTTATCGAAACTTCTCATTTACAAACTCCTCCTTACAGAAAACGTCGCCATGTCAATTATTATACGTTTTGTATTTGAATGTTTATTAGTTGATGTCGAAAAGATTACGCTTAGCGTCCGTCATAAAAGTGTATGAGCTGTTACTATAGAAATGATAATGTGTGAGAACGAGGTCATTAATATAAACCTGTGATTTTTAGCTGGAACTGCTGTCAGAGCTCCAGTTTTGGAAAATCCATCCAATCCTTCTGACCAATCAGAGTTGATAAAGATGATTGTTACTGTAAACTCTTGTATGTATTTATACTTCCATAAAGTTATTACCGACATGTAATATTAAGTGAGGAGGATAAAAATGACTCATTACTTGAAAGAAAATCACAATCGAGGCTATAGGAATTTTAAAAATCATGCAAAAGTACTCGATTTATAATTGAAAAATGGAATCGGAGATTCACATCCATTCTGTACACACTGCTGAACATTTTACAGCTGTGCTCAAACAAGAAGCTCAAACCTCCATCCAGTCATCGCCTTGCTGAGGATGGAGGGATGAGTAAAGCACTGAATGAGTAAAGCGTTAGACGAATAAAGCGCAGGATGTTGAACGGTGTCCTGTACGGCCTGCAAATACTGACTGATGCCTGCGAGGGGTGTGTTTTCATCAGCGTCTCCTCCACTGTCTCAGAGTCAGGCAAACCACACACACACACACACACACACACACACACACACACACACACACACACACACATATGGAACAGATTCAGCGCCACTATCATTTTCTATTATGTTCCTTGCTTTTTAATCATATGTTTCCTTCCACTCTGTTTGTGATTTAAAAATGACTGACACACACACACACACACACACACACACACACACACACACACACACACACATCCTCTTCCTCCTGCCATGACTTAGCTATTAGTCCTCAACCCCCCTGTCCTAATCAAAGCGACGCACATGAAAAGGTTTTATTAATAAAAGTTGCCCTTCAGGAGAATTGAGTGATTAGGGAAATGTGCCCACTTTCTCACAAGCCCCGCCCCCAAACAGACGGGGCATCTGGGGTGGGCGGAGCCACAGAGGAGCCGGGCACATCTGGAAGCTGTTTCAGCATGGCCGATTAGGAGACTACACACTGACACACACTTTATTCCTAGTATACTGTATGTATATATATATAATAAAGTATAAAAAGTTCCTTACCAGCAGTTTTGATACAAGCTTTAACTATTACATGAGAAAATGATAAACACTGTAGATTCCACTGATTAAATAAAAAAAACGCACAAGAGCGATATTTATAGGCTTTTTGGTTTGTTTGTTTGTTTGTTTGTTTGTTGTGTGCTCGGAGCTCATGAAATATCGTGCGAGTTTGACTTTTGAACTGCTTGTTGCACTTTGTTTGATTAGCAAATCTAACTCCACCCCGATCTTAACTTTCCTCCTTTTTTTTCTTAACTTTTTTTTTTTTTTTTTTTTTAAATTCACAAAATGTTTTTATTTGGAAACAAATTTTCTCGCTGAAATCAAATTGAACAACGATTCAATACCACCTGATGATAAAGCAGCTACGAACGATCCGCGTTCGAACCTGCCTGTATAAATGATCTGAAACCAAATTCATATAATTCATAAATAAAACTATAGGAATGAAAACTGTAACGCTGTGTAAATAAAGTCATTCACAGAGTTTACTACAGAAGCGACATCTGGGAGCTTCAACGCTAGCTAGTTGGCTAATTTTATGGTTTTCTACATAGCGATACATCCATGTATCCTGCTGTGACAGCGATTTACCCATCATGTGATTTAAACAGCCATGTTAATATTTTCACACAAGACGCTGCAGCTCCTGATGCGTCGGTGTTACTTTAACCTGTACGGACTCTGTAATTTGGTGCAAGCTTTAGTAGTCCAGAAGCTAGAATTCAGCATTGTGATTGGCTGATGCTCCCTACTATACACATGGCATGCTATTAACTCATTAGCAAACCATTGCTAAGGTTAAACTGAATGAAAATCCTGTATAAAACTGCAGCTCCTTCACTTGAATCCAAATCGACATACCGCAATATATTTAACCTTTTTTTTTCTTCCTGTCGAGAACCGTGGCAACACGATGTCACATTAGTCATGATTATCGGTATGAGCGGTGCAGTCCGTTCCCTCAGGCTTGAGTAATTGCATTTTTTTCCCCTCCTTCTTTTTTAATCAAACTCACAAACAATAAGCGCGAGGTGTCGACAGGAAGTCGATGCGGTACGGACAGGCGCGCGGTCAAACACAACGGGCGACACGACGCTGCTCTATCACACCCGGTGCGTCTGACGTCACGTCGCCCTGAGAAAGTCGCCTCGAACAAAGAAAGCCTGGAAGTAATCTCAGCCGGAAAGATGGAGGGAAGCCGTGCCCGCTTCAGACAACAACGCCACAATTACTGCCCTCTTGTAAAAGGCTGATGTTATCAAAGAAACAACCCCCTCCTTCTCACAATCCCCAAACACACTCACACACACACACACACACACACATATATATATATATATATATATAGATCACACATCACAAAGCTTATATGGACTGGAAAAGGGTTTGAACCGTAAATATGTCTTAGCATGTTGTTTTTGGAACCTGTCATTGGAAGAAGGTCATGGTTTCGCAGTGACTAACGCCATTTTTAGCAACTCCATGACGGAATAAAACATATCCCCGGCAATGTATGATTAAGGAGCCTGTAATCCAAAAGCTCCGAGGCTCTTTTACTAGCGTCGCATGAAAGAAGGCTGTGAATTGCTTTAACTTCTCTTCATTGATAACGGCTTCTTCTGGAATCTTCCGAGATTCGGCTTTGACTCCCGTAACTCCGGGCAGCTGCGTAATGCAACTGGACGTTCCAGTTTCTCATGCTGAAGAGAATCATTTAAAGGCACATTAAAAGCAATTATAATGGAAATCGTGCAGAAACAGGGGGCATCAAGGAAGTCAGCGTAATTGGATGTAAGAGCGCGCGAGTCCAAATGCTAACATATGCGCGTGTCACCGGCCGCGTCGAGATGTTTGCTAATTTCGCGTTCCCATTTTTTAAAATTCCATTTTATTTGTGCTCATCGATTTTTCCGGGGCGGGCAGGACGGGAGCGGGCGGCCATGGGAGGCCCGTGAACAGAACGCCAGCGCCGACCTGTGCATAGATAATTTGCCATGAAAGGCGATCAATAAATAACAAACACTCCCTAATCAGCCTCGAACCTGACAGCATGACATTCCATTATCCCTGTCTCATCTGGTGGAGTCTGAACAACCAAACCTCAAAGGGCATGATTTCCAAACCGCGCACGCCAACATGCACGCACACACACTTCCTTCAGCCTGCTGAGACGTCCCAGTAGCGCTGTCAGCGAGTAAGAACGTTACAAGTTCCTGGGATGTTTCGTTATTTGGGCGATTTTATTTGTAAGAAGTCGTTTTGAAAGTATTACTCGTCACGTCGAACAAGATGATCCCAATAACAACAGCACCTTGGCTGATAACAGACTGTGAAATGTCACATATAATGAAGCTCCTCTAACAACCGAACTGCAAAAGAAAATTACTAAGTTCCAGTTTTGATCTAGGGATCAACTCAGGGTCGAATAAAAACGAACAAGCTTGAGATAATAAGATAATATATATTTTCATGTCCGTTCTCATGTTGCGTTTATGTCTCGCCATCTACTGTATTAGCAGCTATCTTCTGACTTTGACGTCATCCTACGCCGTCCTCCTGTTGGTGGATTTTAGACACGCATCGACGCTTATATACTACAATTTTTATTTTTAAAATTGTACAATTTTATGCTTAATAATAATTTTTTTTAAACTGCTAGAACGGCCGCCTTTGGTTCCAATGCCGTTACATCAGCGGCTGAGAGTTTAAACACGTCACAATCGCAACTCAAGACTAAAGAATTTTTTGCTAACCATGTGTCGAATTTTTGTCTGTTTACTCCTTCCTATTGCACCAATATGAATAATCCAGGCCAGAACACTTACTGAAACACACACACACACACACACTTCCATATTTGTCTTATTATATCCTTTCAAGGATCTTCCACTGGCATTATTATTAACACAGATAATTAACCTCAATGTCCAAAAGACATATTTCCATCTTCTAGGGGCTTTTGTTTTGTTTAAGAAAAGCTGCACTCTTCCTCATGGGGACCAGCCAAATGTCTCCACACACACACACACACACACACACATGCACATGCACACGCACACGCACGCACACACAGTGATGGTCTAGTGTCACTTTAACCGCTTGACAGTTGAGTGGGTGTAGAAAGAGGGTCTCGGTGCTTCCCCCCATCCAGAGTGGAATTACCCTCCGTCTGTCTGACACTTCCCGCAATCGATATGTGCAGGACTCGGCTCTCGAATCAAAATTCATAAATCAAAAGCAGGGGGCATGAAATAAGCTATGTGATAAATCCATTATATCCAGTCAGAGAGAGAGCTGGCTACATGCCTGCTTAGCTGCTGTCTGTCTCTCTCGCTCTCTCTCTCTTTCTCTCTCAGCAACTCTTTGAGCTATATTCATCCTATGGCCCTGAGTCACATGGTTGACGGAGCACAGCATCCTTGTGTAAAAAGTGACAAAGCCTCGCCGAGCTGAAGTTATTACACACAGCGCTGTCTGTCGCTTCGACGTTTATTGCTGACGTGTTTGTATCCGAGGATGTTAACAGCATCGTCCTGGCTTTGTCTCAGCACTCTATCCTAGACTTCATCATTTCATAGAGGATATATACATACAGAATACAAATGGGGAACAAATTATGCTGTTAAGCTGCATGTCGGGGGGTATTTACTTTTGCTATCATGAGTTGTCTCCGCTGCAAATCAACACAAAGTTCTCCTAAACGATCGCCGTCCTTTTATCCTAAAGGGCGTGGTCTATTCCAGGGAGACTCCGCCCTGTCTACAGAGCACTGGACGGAGGATGGGAATGAAAGTCAGAGACTTGTAGAATCAGTGACATCATAACATAGTCTGTAATCAAACCTTTACAAAATACTCGAGGATTCGTAAAGTGATAATATTTAACCTCAGTGCTACTTGGGGGTGAAAATGAGGCCGGTATCGACTGCGCACCATTAGCAAGGCGCCTCCTCTATTTAAAGATGGGACAGAAACGGCCGGCTATGAGTCATGCACGGCTCGCGTGCTGCATTGTAGGAATTAAACATTGGTAATTAATGTAATGGAACTAATGTAGCAGCACTTCCTGTAAGAGCGGCCGACAGCGCGTGTGTAATCGGAGAAAGGCTGAACACACGGAGAGCAGTGAGGGCTTGAATCCAGACACACTGCTGGGCATGGAAGTACTCAGTGCTGGTGTGTGTGTGATGAGATCATGCCCTGGCTGTGAGGGGGGTTAAATGCAAGCAGAGGAATCTGATCTTACAGTTGTCCTTCGAAGGCTAATCTGCGATGCTAATTGCTTCAGCGCGCTCGGAAAACAAACAGCCGCGCACCCAGAGACGAATGAGACGATTTCCTAGAGATATGAAACGTTGTGTTGGAGCACAGCCGCTGAGGTAACAGCCAGGGGAAAAATTGGCCAGTTTGAATATTTAAGAAGTCTGATAAACAGGCCCCCGGGATGATGTGACGTATTTGTCTCATTGCCACTAGCTGCTGTTGAAAAAGCAAGGAAGCAAGTGTGTGAGGATGAGATTGGTATAACACATAGCCGACGCTGTACCGGAGCAACACGACAGAGATGTAAGCGGCGAAACCAGCCGAGCGGAAAACGTATCGAATGTTCCACGTTGTGGCCCCATGAAATCGACATCGGGCCCCCTGCTGCTCTCGCCTTAAAAAAGAGACACTTAAAAAAGAAAGGGGGAGGACGCAAAGAGCAGGAGGCCAAGCAATGGGCACTCGTTGACTTAACCTCTGTCATCCTCCCCATGCGCCTTCACGTCAGCGACGAATCAAATCAAGATGAATGAGCTTTATCGCAGCCCAGGGTCCGGCTCGTTGGGTCCGATTCCATCAGGCTGACTAACTGTTCATATAGCAAGATTAATAGAGCGGAGGGCAGGGCGGCATACAAATAGCTTCCAAGCAGCGGCTGAGGGGACGGATTATGTTGTGACACCGTTTATGGAATAGGAAGGGACTGCTTTTGAAGATCATGACTGATGCATTAATATATCCGAAGAGCAAAATTGTTTTCCCATCTTGTAGTGGGCTGTTCGTGAACAGAAATGTGCCCGGAACTGAGTGGTGTTGTTTATTACGTTCTTGCGATTTATATATTTTATATACTCAAAAACAGAGTTTTTTGTTTCTCCTGCAAGAGGTGCATTCAGCTGTACGTTAGAGAAACCAAGAAGACTTTATTGAGGATTTTCTTACTACCACGATGAATGATAACACTAATGAATCTATTCAAAAATAACATTAATAAATCTCAGTTTAAGGAAATGTAATGTAATAAAATTATTTATATTATCACTTCATATGCCATATATCATCCTTTCACCTCTTCTAGATGCATTTTGCTTGCACAGCTGATGAAGAACTTTTCAGTGAATCAAGTTAGTTCCTGTTATCACTGAGGTCTGAATTTTATCGATTCTGGAAAAAGAACTGTTTAGATAACAAAACCACTTTTGACCATTTATAGCTTTAATTATTGCATTGAAGAGATTTTATTTATCTGAATATGCAAACAAGTGCAATGAATATGAATATACATATATATAGTACCTCTATTTTAAAATCCCATTTAAAGGTACAGCAAGCGAGCCACAGGGTCTTTTATTTTGAAATCCCATTTAAAGGTGAAGCAAGCGAACCACAGGGACTTTTATTTTTGAAATCCCATTTGAAGGTACGTATACCGCTGTATATTTTTGGCGCTGTATACTTTTGGATAGCGTTGCAGATATGGATCCTTTGTTTATATGACAATCTAATGTTTTTAATAAAAGGTTATGACAGAACCAATAAATAGGACCAAAATATTTTCATGGGTAAATTTTGGATTCAGTTCTAATTTGGAACCGAGTTTTGGTTCCCATCCCTAATTATCCCTTAGGATATAGCAATTAATATACACAGCTGTTACATCACCATCATATATCTCTGCTCACTCTTAAAGTTAACGATGCAACTTGTCATGTTACCAAGAATCGCAATCTGCGATCGCAGTGTGATGCTGTTAGGTATGAATGCTGCCTCTTTAAAAAAAAAAACTAAATATGTAAGCATGTATTATGATTTCGGGAGGATTAGACCTGACCTTCCTGATTCTTCGGGACCAGTACGGCCAGGACGCACATCATACTCAGGGCTCTGGGTCTTTCCAAAGGTAGATAAGGATATATGAAGTGAAACAGAGAGAGACTTGTTTATTTGCTGACATATAGCAGTGTGTAACAGTGAAGTGCCATCAAACGCTCACTGCGGTTGTAAAAACAGAAGGTGGGAGAATAGTAAGGGTTGTGCATGTCCTCTCCTGCTCCAGCGTGGCTCCTCGAGGGGCTTTAACATATTAAAGTGCTTCATCTTGGCCTCCTTCGTGTCAATAAGAGCATCTGCAGCAACGCTGAGAACATGACGTCTTGGCTGAGTTTTTTATCCTGTTATTGGTAGAAGAGCGCGAGCGCACTTAGTGCTAGTGGTGTAACTTGCGTTCTCCGTAGCAAGGGAATCGAAGTTCATGGAATTACACAACATGCTGGATCAGAGCCGGACAATATATCATTTTACGAAGGTTCTCACTTGTTCCTTTACCTCCATCGGCCACGACGTGTTTGCCATCTGAAGTTCGATTCTTCTGTAACAATTTTCAAGTTAGTAGTAATGGAGAAAACGGAAACGGGAAGCTGCACAACATGGGAGCTCTAGGGTTAGGGTACTACCTAGGGTTAGGTAGCTAACCCTAACCCTAACCCTAACCCTACTAACCCTAGGTTGTGACATGATCCGTGTCTGTTTCATTTCTCCTCCGCATCCTGTGTTCGCGTTGTTGCCTGAGTGTGTTCACCTGTTCCGTGTTAATCTCTCGATTTGTCTGTCTGTTCATACCGCGATGTGTCAATGAAGTCTTGTTGTTTCGTCGAAGGAAGAATCCACTCGCAAATCGATCTTCTGCGGAGTCCGTGGTTTATTTCGTAAAGTTTTAAACGTGGACATTTTGGTCTGTTCTCATATTTAAAGATTTCCGCTCCTACGAACGTACGCGTACGACACGTCTGTGTGGAAGATATTTACAGGAAATAGATAGACATGGTTAGTAACAGTAGTTAGTAGTAGTATAGTTAGCCTTGTAGTCTGAGTGTTAAGCTAAAAATGATTTTGAATTTGATTTATTTTCACTCCCTGCACCGTTTTTGTTTATTACCTCAGTTCCGAGAAGGGCCGAGAACGATAACAGGAAAAGCGAAAGGAACAATATGAAGCAGAATTGTATTCAAAATAGCCGTTCTGAAACCCCATAATGTCAACACACAGTCTCTGCTCTCATACGGTGCTGTGTGTGATCTCACAACCGCAGCTACTCACTACTGCCACCGCATGGCTGAACGTTTAACAGAACGCCAATCAAGATTAATAACACTCGTCTTTACCCAAATCATTCATTCGTCCTGTACTGTTGGTCTTGTTCTTGTGTTGCCTTACACGGTGCTGTGTGAGGAAGCTGGTCTTATACTGCAGGGTCGAAAAGTCCACGAGTACACTAACTGGAACTACCTTTATTTGAAGTTTTATAGAAAATTATAAAACATATAGACTTATACAGTAGCGTAAAACTGATTAAATGGTTTCTAAAAGAAAAATAAATAAATAAATAAATAAATAAATAAATATTGCTCAGTATTAAATGGCAACACCAATACAGATTTTTGTATTTTTCTAAAGGTGAACACTTGACTTGGGTTAGGACTAAAAATAGCTTTGATGTAAATAATAATAATAATAATAATAATAATACATATTGAATGAGTGTCTCCTCTTTGGTTAGATTTTTGTGCACTCTTAAAAAATCTGGAGAAAAAAATTGTTTATCAATCTACACTTTTTCATGTAATAATAATAATAATAATTAATAATTAATAATAATAATATGAGATGTTTATGATTTTGTAAACTCACTACATGTTTTTCTATTATGCCTGTCATTAGTGTTCATCCAGTCTCACACACACACACACACACACACACACACACACACACATCCTCTGTGTTATTCTTTCTGCCCATGTAACTGTTTTCACATTTATTACTGAACTCTTTTCTTTTAAATATCATTTGAATGGATTCTTCATGGCTGGTGTGTGTGTGTGTGTATGTG
>JAQMYM010000018.1:2758994-2789478 GCA_030014255.1 Parauchenoglanis ngamensis | reverse complement strand
CTCTTGCTCTCTCTCTCTCTCTCTCGCTCTCTCTCTCTCTCTCTTGCTCTCTCTCTCTCTCTCTCTCTCACTCTAACCCTGCTTTAGCATACTGCAGCGAACTATTGGTGCTCGTTTACATTAATAAGCCCAAAGCCACTGAAACTGTATTGATTTCCCAGCATGCACTTTGGTGCCTGGTTCCTGGTTGCTGATGACTATCCTCACTCTTCTACCATATTAGTCTTGGAGGAGCAGATCTCGTTCGATTTGCGTTCACCGGGGACGTGCACACTAAAATATACACGGGTGTTTTTCAGGGAGCAATCGCAATCACGTGCATCACGTGATGATAACGTGCACTGAAAAGGAGTTCAGGCATTCAAGCATAGCCCAAGCATCCTTTCTCCAAAAAATATATATTTTTTAAAAACTCCTTTTTAACGATATGAATTTTTGTTAGCATGTTATCTTTTTTTTATTTAATTTTTTATTTCTTAATTGTTGATCCACCCTGTCCAAAAATCCTGTTGACACACAATATTATTTGGATTTTTTGTTATATTAATTTGAATGAAAAACACACATCCTTAACGTGTATTGTCGGCAATAACCTGACGTTGTCCTTTGTGTGTTAATGTCCTTGATAAGAACGCACTGAACACCAACGAACACAAGCGTGTGCAACAAATACAATACTGTGCAAAAGTGTGTGTGTGTGTGTTTTTAATTCTCATATTGTCGTAGGTGTTAATGTGGGTCGGGGAAAAAATTCGATTTCTAAACATTGCTTTTCCAACTAAAAAGAAGTGTTTATGTGTAGAGAAAATCTACACATGAAACTGCACAAACTGTAGCTGAGACTATTGATGCATTTTCGTTATTCTCAAAGGCATCTTTGCTTTACAGCATTTCTTTACATGTGGCTTGGATTTTCTTGCAAATTACTTCTGTATAACATGACAAAGCTCTAATACTTTCTTAACCCAGTGATGTAGGGATTCCTCGGGGTTCTCCAGTTTCCTCCCACTGTCCAAAAACATGCCTTTGGCTATGCTAAACCGGCCTCTCGCCTGAAGTCAGCTGGGATTGGTTCCACAAACCTTTAAAAGATGAGCATGGATGGATTTTTCAAACTGGAAATTGGAAAAAACTGCTGAATTTCCAGCTGAATGGATATAATCTATAATGTTTATCTTAAAGCGTACCTACCGAAAATAAATCCGTAAGGAAGTTCTAAAAAAACTATATGAGCATGAGTTGGACCCATCAACAGGGACCATTTATGTATAATATATAAATATACTGTATTGTATGTTACGTTCATGAAGCGCAAAGTGAATTTTCCAACGTAAGCCATGAGCTTTAAACTCTTCAAAACTTTTCACGCACACACCAACACATCCTCACATTAGCATGCCGAGACACACTCCGCTCTTGCTCGATAGAAACAGACTGAATTTACGCGACGACACAAAAAAGGCCACACAATATCATGTACGATTTCCCCATATAACCACTGACCCGAGAAAGGGTCCGATCAAAGCGCTCCACTTTATGGCCTAGTGTCTTGTTTCTTTTTTCCCTCTTTGATCCCAATGCAGCTTTTAGATAATGCTAATAGATCACCGGCCAACACGACGGGACAGGATAATGGAGCTTTCATTGCAGGCTGATTAACTTGGCTGTAGGGTTCCACCTCGCCCCTTTCGGCATGATGGCCCTAATTAATAACGATTGCTCCCCAAAATGTGCAAATGGAACGATAAACGAAAGGGCCGACTAATTAACTGCGACCATTTCTGCTAATCATTAGTTAACATCCCGTTTTGTCATCATTACACCGATGCGCACGCAAGGGCAGATAAAACCAGGTCAGGCTTTTTTTTTTTTTTCTTCCTTGCATCCACACAACCCATAAAGGCTGACAGCCATATTTTCTTTCCATGTAAAAAAAAAAAAAAAAAAACGATAAACAAGTCATTAAAGCGAGAGCTGAAGTAAGGAGCGCTGCAAAGTTTCCATCACTTCAGTATTATGCCCGAGCCGTTTTTCTAAAGAACTTGCTGAACTCGTCCAGGCTGAAATGATTTGTTTCCTTCCTAGACGAGGTGAGGAGATGAAGTAAAAGTCTATCGATGGAGGTATGCGCGAGTGAGGATTCTGAGCAACGCTGTCAGCATCATCTCTTCGCACTGAGGACGTTCCAACTCATTTATTCACCGACCCGCTTTTTTTTTTTTTGCCAGAGAGGGAGAAAATCAGCATTGGCTGTTTATCTTTATGGGGCTGCTGCGTGAGCTTAAGAGTGTGCTCGGAAGCTGCTGAACACTCTTGTTCATATCCACACCAGTATTTATGTGCAGCTTAGCGCAGCGAGGAATTGACAGCGGCCGCTGAAGGACAGACGATGTCAGCTGAAACGCCAGTCAAAAAGTTAATAGTCTGTCAGGAGAATGACCCTCTGGGCTTAGACATAAAACCCTGGCAAAGCTTTCGGATGCTTGTTCCGGAAAAAGAGCAGCTAAAACGTACGTGGTCGAGGCCTGACGGATATTTACAAGTGTTAATCATAATTTCTTTGCAGCATGACTAGGTTTGTTTTTGTTTTGTTTTTTTGTCTCATTAAAAAAGAGGCTGGAGAGTGAGTACCTAGTTTCATAAACATTTCACAACATTAAAAGTATGATGAGCTTTAAATTGAATTTAAAGATCAATAAATTTAATAAAAATAAATAAATTGCCAGTGGTATAAGAGGAATAAAACACTCCGGTATGTGAGTTACAAGAAATATAACCAAGAAAAGGATGGTGGGATGCGGACTAGCACCAAGCGAGGTGACGTTCACCACTGCAAACCTGAATTTAATAATTAGTAATAAGTTATTATTTAATTGATGGTGATCTGACGATCCTGACGCACAGCGCATGCTATTTCGCGGAAGTTTCGCGAGGGTTGTGCTCATGGAAGGTCGCTCTGACGTCTCAGCATCCTCCAGTGATGTTCTGCCCCTCAAAACACCTCATCCAGGTCAATGCTTCACTGCAGTAGGTCCATAGGACCGAACGAACAGTCTTGGAAATTGTAATTTAACGTCATGACGCTAATAAAACAAAAACAATGCTTAATCCGTTATCCTACAGAGGAAAACTTACTGCACTTTTCATAAATGTCATGTAAACCTTTATTAGCAAAAAATAAATAAATAAAAAATCCAACATATCATTCTTCTCTTTTTCAAATATGAGCACATCTTTAAAATTGTCTATCATTAGCCTTAGATGTCGTACAAGAGCTGTTACTATAGAAACGATGACATGCTGTCAGAGCTGCGTTTATAGAAAATCTTCTGACCAATCAGAATCAAGAACTCAGAAAAACAACTCCGTGTTAAGCTTCACACTACCTTGCTTATTTTCCTATCATGTCACGCTCCCAAGTGTTTACATCCGTTCCATTGGGCAGAATTATAGATGTGACATATAAACTCATACAGACTGGAAATGACAGTAAAAGAGTTAACAGTCCATCTGTAGTGGACAGCAGAACGATCCTCTCGGCTTAGCTGTAAAAGCCGTTGATGCTTTTTCCCACAAAAGTTGAAAGTAAATGCATGTGATCAAGTTCTAACTGATATTTACCCGCATCAATCACAGACACTCATAACCCTACAACATAAAGAAAACCGAATCGTTGCCATTCCTTATTAACCAGTGCAATGAAACCGAGTGGAAATCCATCCCCAAAGACCAGATAAGCAGTCACTCGTAACAGGCCCTGTGAGCATGAGATGTATTGCATGATTAAAACTTCCGAATGTTCCAAATGACCTATTATTTACAGCAAGGCCAAGGAGGCTCTTATTGCTGATAATCCAAACACTTTGCACAACACTAGGTATGGTAATGAAAACTCTGTCGATAGGGTCCTTTTGAATGGCTTGATTTACTAAAACTTTTATGAAGACCATAAATTTCATGTCTCATTTTCTGCATCCTTTAAAGGAGGAAGCAGAGAAATCGATAGCTCTCCGAGACGGGCCTTCATCAAAAGCGTCTGATTAGCACCGGGAAAGTCGGAAAACTTCTTGGGAAAGTCCTGATTCCCAAATGCAATACGCATTTATTTGTAACACGTATGGAGTTATCAGAGATGCTATTTTAATCACTGGAAATTGACCAATTTTACTGTATTTCATCATGTTTTATAGCACAGCACTCTTCAATTGGTTCTGATTTGCTCAGAAGGTGTTCACAGGGTTATATTAATACATCATACATCATTGTTTCTATAGTAACAACTTACACACAGACTTGTACAGCAGATTAATTCAATTATATTAATACACAGATTTAAAAAGTGTTGGCATTTAATTAAAAACAGAAAAGCTACAGGTATTATCAGTGGACTGCATTTCCCAGTAGCCACTGCAGCTTGTCACATGACCTGAATCACACACACCTGAACCTAGTTTGAGCACATTGGTTCCACTATTTAAGTTCCACCTTCTGTTTGTTTTATTGCCAACTTTTGTTGCATTTGTTCATGCTCATGGTTTTCGTGCGAAGTGTTTTCTTAAAGAATTCGGTTTCTGTTTGTAACGTTTCCAACACAATCAGAGATACATTTTTCTTATCTTTGGACCGAGGATTTTGTGGTTGCTTGAAAATGAGGCAAGGTTAATAGATTGTATTTATCTACCTTTAAGAGGAAGAAAAAAGAGGGATCTGTGAAAGAACAATTGATTAGGCTTGTTAAATCAGGCTAAAACTGATAACTTATTTCAGGAAGTTCTACTATAACTGGGGAACATGTATGAGGTGGGGTTTTTTTTTCCATTAATTAAATAAAAAATTTTATTAGTGCGGCGTAAGAGCATGAGCGTGTTCGTCTGTGGAGTTCGCTCAGCTGCCATGTGCACGAAACAGCAAGCGAAGCCTCCGCAATGTCCGTTTGCTCCGTTTACAATTACGCCTGTGAAGTACGCTGAGGTCTTTTAGTGACTGAGAGCTTGTCATTTTAAATCCACTGTTGATTCATTACTTATGATCATAACTTACGGCAAATGAATAAATGCGGATGATTAAACCGTTTGGTTTCAAATGACTTTGTGAAGAAAAAGTCTCTCTGTTTTTTTTTTTTTAAATATATTATCTGAAATGCGCTCTCCTCTCGTTGCGAGGTGATTTATTGCAGGCGAGTCAGCTTGCTGACCTTTTGCCATTGTACTGAAGTGAATGATTAGCACTCACCCGGGCCCTGCGCTATAAATCTGCAAGACTCTATCATTCATAATTGGCAGCAGTGTTATTGCTCCGCATGCCGGAGTGTGGAATGCAATACGAGCAGCGAGCTATTTGTAAAACAATGAGCGCAATTGTTGTTGGTTTGCTTTTAAATAACATGGTACACGAACATGTGTGTTCGTACACGGTGTATCTTATACACCGCACATGGGATCCCCAAGTGTGGAGACGATGCAGCAGTAAGCGTGTGTTATCAGTGGCCTTGATGGTCGTTCTTTGTGATAAAAAATAGAGCAGTACAGAAAAGAAAGAAAGTCCATAACTCTCTATTCGTTCCTATTGATATTTCAGCGGCTGCATCATAAAGCTCAATAATCCCCTTTGACTGCGGGTTAAGTGATGGAATTCGTTTGAATGGCCCGGAGCTAATCATGCACAAAAACCTACATTATTTCTTCTTTATGAATTTCAAAAGCGGCTCCTGATGACTGAAATGCAATTAAAACTGATCAATATGTAATTTAGCCTGTCCGAGAGGTGGTTGCCTTTTTTTTCCGAAACATATTCTTCACCGCTTCAATGCGTAATTACTCTGAATACCCTAGCCTTGCACTTTTACAGTTTTGTTAGCGCAGGTCAACTTTAATACTTTAACGATGAGCTTGGTGTGACCTTTGACCCTAGGCTTTGGAGGGCCTGACATTGTTAAGCAATTCACTCATTTTTGTGGATCCTCTGATCTCCCTGTTACACAAAAAGAATGAACTCGGGGTCATCACAGAGTCAGCGGTCTGACATTTTGGTCAAAAAACATTTTTATTGTAGACACACAATGCAAAGTCAATATTTACTAGCACAATTTTTACAGCCTATGCTGCTTGACATATGCTAACCTTCTTTAAAGTCATTTTTATAAATTTTCCCAGAGATTACAGATAATCCTATCCATCTAACTGAGATTATGTCTGAGAGGATTTAAAGTCTTAGTCATGTCTGCTCACAATATTTACTGCTAATGCTAGGTAGCTGCTTAGCATGTGTTTACGTGACAGGATTTCTGAGAGGATATGTTTACAGAAAACTAAGACAGGCTAACCTGATAGGATTTATGACAGGATCCATAAATGTTCACAACATACTGCTAATGTTAGGTAGCTGCTTGGCATATGCTAACTTGACAAGATTTCCTGGAAGTCATATTCAATAAAGATTGACAGAAATTGCTAGCCAGCTAACTGACATAAACTATCCTGACATATTTCTGAGAAGATTTAAAGTCATTTTTATTCATGTTTACAATCTTATTTTATTTTATTTTATTTTATTATATTTTAGTTTATAATCTTATCCAGATAACTAGCATAGTCTAATGTGACAGGATTTCTGAAAGACATGTTTATAAATTTTGGCCAATTAAAATACTAGCCAGGTAGCTAACATTAACAGGATCTATGACAGGATTGTTTAAGTCAGACCCATTCAGAAAGTAGTCACAATATTTACTGCTAGTTATATGTAGCTGCGTATAATATGCTAAATTGGCAAGATTTCTGAGAGGATTTAAAGTCATATACATAAATGTTAACAATGTTCATAGATACTGTTAGCTAGCTAAAGCTAACCTGACATGTTTTCTGAGAGGATTTTTAATTCATATTAATAAATGTTCACAATCTTTACTTCTAATGCTAGCTTTTTAGCTAATATGAGCTAATTTGACAGCTTTATCTAACCGAATCTCCTGTTGTCACACATAAAGAGGAAAGATTATGGAAGTATGACAACTGAATTGACACAACTGGATCACAGCCTTCACGTTTATCATCATTTTACAGACGCCCAAATGAAATTACACACTGAATGAATCTTTCCGTGGGGAACTCTTCGGATAGTGGCACGACCACAAAATCCAATCAGGCTGGAATTACCATTCTCTCTCTCTCTCTCTCTCTCTCTCTCTCTCTCTCTCTCTCTCTCTCTCTCTGCATGTTTGCAAACAGTAGATTCGTTCGAAATGGATAGGTTAAGGGGATTATCCACTCTCTGTAGAGTAGCTGAATGAGAGGATGCATCCCAGTGCAGTGAATGTGTGTGTGTGTGTGTGTGAGCGAGAGAGAGAGAGAGAGTTCCAGCTTCATCCCATAGGGTTTAGGTGACAGCGCTGGCTTTAGCATGTCACATTTGTCACAGCGGTTATAACTACGCCGGGGTTAACCTCCACCATGGCCACTCGAACAGAAATGACAAACTGCTCCGGCTGTCACTTCCTCAATAAAACGCTCGATAACAGCAAGGAAATGGATGATGGAACTGATCTGCGAACCTTACAATGCACAAAAGGGGAAGGGGGAAAAAAAGAAACGTGAATTAGCTAGGCAGCTTCATTATTTGTTTGGCTTGGATCGTTTAAAACATTATTGCTTTTCGGGCGGGGTCAAATAGAGGTTAAGTCAAGGGTATGAATCATATTCTAAAACATTCTAAAACTTATACACGGATAACTTTCTTTTAAACTACAGAGTTATGTCGATATAGACAGAGAGCCATCCCAAGGCTTTTAATAGGACATGGCGGTGAATCCACAATGATCTCTGATCTGTGATGCTGATGAGAACTGACACTAGCACAAGCTCACAATGGGGGTGTAATAGGGGAATTAGAAATGAATGATCCCTCCGGTATGTAAATGGCAATTAAAGGACAACCAGTGCTCCAGGCTGTCTTCCTTTAACTCGTCTTTTTTGTTTAGATAGCGCTTCAGTTCACTGGCACATCCGTAGCTGACCTCTCTCTCTCTCTCTCTCTCTCTCTCTCTCTGTGTGTGTATTTGTGCAAAAAAAAAATCCACAATCCCATGGACCAGATCAAATCAATTCCGTATAATGGCTGAGGTGATCATTACTCTGTGCTTTTGTTTGCGAGGATGAAGAGTGATTTTGACTGGCTATCGGAATTTTGCAGTGTTTAAATGGGAGGCATCTGCAGGCTCTCGTATGAAGGATTTTCATGTATTTCTATCATCTTTGTTAAATAGATCTATAACAGATGTATGCTGAATTGGTAAACTGCTATGTTAAAAACACCTGCCAAACAAGTAAAAGGGGAAAAAAACATTTAGAAGCATGCTAGTATGAAACGAAGCGTTTTACTTCTCTTACATTACAGCAATTTTCCAATGCCAACACTGTTTCAGAGCCCGACTTAAGCATTGGAATGTGAAGCCCTAACAACTTTCTAACCACAATACCTCTTACGTACTGTAATAAAATGTAGCTGACTAAATTAGCTCCACTCCCTCGCTAGCTAAAATAACTAAAATAGCTAACTGAGGAAGTTCTTAGCTAGCTAAAACCTTCATATGTTAGCAAGTTAGTGGTTGAGTTACATAACTAGCTAGCCTCTGAATACACTCCTAACATTTTCATTTTACTTGTACGCATCAATATTTAGAGAATTTAAAGATATTATTTAAAGAAATATATATATTTTTTTATATTTAAAGCATGACACATAGTACCTTGTATCTGTTTAGAGTTGCATTTAATGTTGTGGACGTTACAGATGCTATAAGCTGTCTTTCCCTCGCCAGCTTCTCTTTTTCTCTCTCTCAAAATTAACAAGAGCTTGTCATGTTAACAAGAAACTGTGATGTCATACTAATAGCAAGTCATGTAATCATGACCTGGAGAGTTCTTTGAAAAATGTCAACATCTCTGCACGTAAAACGTTGCCATATCAACAGTCATACACATTTTATTCATTTATATGCATTTGATGTGGCGCTTTTACCATACCCTCCCGTAAAAATGAATAGTGCATAAGAATAAGTGTATTAATATGAACCTGTGATTTGCCTTATAGCCAACCTGACCAATCAGTATCGAGAATTCAGCTGTGTTGTTGCACAAATGAATGCAATGTAAAGGATTTACAACAAAAATCCAGCTGAAATGCTACAAAGCACAGTTTCCTGCCTTCCACGCTTGATTCATGATACGTCTGATGTTTAGCTGACGGCTCTGAATCACGTGTTAAACCACTGTGCACTACTGCGGTTCCTCATGCTTGTGGTTTGACATCTCTAGTTTAAGAACTTGATCACTACTGAGTGCATGTGGACACATAAATCACACGCACTGCGTTAACTCCTGTACTGTTCAGCACGTCCTCATCCTCAGCGACGGTAACGCTGTCTTGTGCTAGAGCATGATTTCTTGTCATCTGATGAAGGATGGCACAATCAGCATTCGATTTACGTCAGAATTCCTGCGGTGTCCCACTAGGGTGTGTTTTCAGACCAGAAACGTTGGCATGTGACAAGTGAATAACAGTAATTTTGCTAAGAAATGGAAGGGTATATGATAATTATTCAAAAAGCGTTAGATGTCACATTCAGATAAATATGTTTTGACAGACCTACACAGTGTTCATTGCTGGCTAATAACCAAGACGGGGATTCAAGTAACACAAACGGGGTGAGCATATTAAAAAAAAAGGCAGCAGCATGGAACTAAATCATACGTGCCAGAGATTAGGCCTGCATCCTATAGGCTACGCTCGATATAATGAAGACAAACTGTGGAAATAAACTCACTCAAGAAAAATGACTGGGTTGATAAACAAAGAAGCAGCGCTAATCTTGTTTCAGCGAGCTAGCACAGAAGCAATAAGGGAGAAAAAAAGGACGTACTGCAAACATTGTCATCTAGGTTGAAAACTCTGATTTGCAGCCTCGAATAAAGCTAAGCTAAGCACCAACATTCCTCCTTCAGTGGCATCTACGGTCTCGAACCTGAAGCTAAAGAAGAAGTGTCACTGCTATCCGCGATTTACGGGAATTATTAAACATATCGATAACGTTACATTTCATTATTTAGCATGTTATTTAGCATAAACTGACTAGTTCAGTGTTAATACACAATTACTAACTAACTAATACTTGAATTATTTAATTTGTTTTTGAATAGTAAACCAAATAAACGTCTGCATTAAACAAAAGTTATACTAGAATAACGTCAGAGATCAATAAGTCTGAGTAAGTTATCGGATTAATTTTTAGTCTTAAAACCTAAACAAATGTCAACTAACACGTTTTTGCTCACTTTCTGTTACTTCGGAAACATTGAATACAGTTTACATCTGTAAAACATCTGTTAATCTTATTTATACCGCAGCGTTGATGAATTCTGACTCTTTCTAGCTAGCGGTATGTAAACTGAATGTGAAGCTTTAACCACGTTCCAGCCACAATACCTCTGAATTTACGTCTTAGCTAGTGAGGCAAATACGTAGCTGTACTACATAGCTAGCTAAACTGTTTTAAGGCTATAGTAGCTAGCTGAGAACTTGAATGTTCTTAGCTAGCTAAAACCTTCATATGTTAGCGAGTTAGCGGTTGAGCTAGATAAGTAGCTAGCGACTCGATTTACTTTTTTTGCGTTTTCATTTGTATTATTCGTATGCGTCGAGCTTTAGAATGTCGTACGTGAATGCGTGAGCATTAAAAATAAAGCTGGAGGATCGATTCAGAATCATCACTTAGTCATTCGGTGTAATTACAAGTTCACAAATCAGAACTTGCCGGTTCCTGAGGATCGGATTAGAAAACTTCATAGTACTTCAGCGGCACCAGAAAAAAAAAGCCAGTTTGTGATTTTTTTTTTTTTTTTTTTTGGATTGGGGAAACGCATGGAGAATGTCAGTCCCTCGGCGGGGATCTCCAAAACCAAAGCGTGACTGTGACTGTACTCCGAGGCTACACGCTAATGAAGACACGCTAAGCCGTTCCACAAGGCTAGCAGATAGTAAAAAACTCTCCTTTTTTAATTAGACCCTCAGAATATAGACCGTTTCCATAAAGCAGGAAGTATCTCAGCTTTACATGCATCATTGCTTCTTCTTAGTTTTTATCCTGTTTGCTAGACTTGAATCCAAAACCGTCTTAAATAATTCTATTTATTGATTCAAGCACTGGAACGGCTTGATTAAGTGAGGAATAAAACGCTTCAGGGCGTGCTGTTATCGGAAAATAATCCATGATGTTGTGTCATGACCACCATGAACGGATTATTTTCCTGTAACAGCACATCCCGAGGTGTTTTATTGCTCTTATACCAACAAATCTTCGACATGTATATTTTTTTCATCGGGTGCATTTAATATTATAAAGTCAGTCCTCATATCAAAGCCTAAGTTTGTTTGTCTGTTTATTATTAGATGCCAAGTGTTTTCTCTAAAAGTCCCAGTGAATGAATTGTTACCATAGAATGTATTAGACGTATAATTTGAATTAGAACCACTACTGTCAGGGCTGCGGTTCTAGAAAATCTATCAACAATGCGATAATATCCGATATCTGTGAGAGTGACACGAACCCTGATATTAATCATACCTCACTGATGTTCCGTGTCACGTTAAACACGCTACTTAACTATATCATGTTCCACAATAGCCAGCATGTTAATTAATTCATCTTGGGCTTTAATTGGAGAGATATATGACACTCGTCTATTATTTCATCCGATCTGTATCCTATTAGCGAAATGTAACTAGCGCTAATTAGGACTTGAATGCGAACACTTTGGAAATGATTGACTGTAATTAAACTGTCAGTGGAATAAAAAATGAACACGTTTGGCAGTTATGATGGATGACTGGGGTCAGGATCATTATCATGCTCTGCCGCAGATGGGACAGTGTGTGTGTGTTTGTGTGTGTGGGAGTGATAGAGAAGAAAAGCTCATATGAGAGATAAATAGCTTTTTGTCTGTCGAGCATTTTGCTTTTTATTAACGTTAAAAAATGACAGAAATTGAAATCATTTTGATGCCACCATGAAACACATTCAGTCTGCACTCACCATCTCCTCCCGCTGTGTGTTTAACCCTGATGCGGATCTTTCAGTCGTCCAAACTGTCTCAACCTCCTATCTGATCCTGTCTTGCCAGGTTGCCAAGGTAACCATGTCAAGTGATTGAGGTCAGGGGTCAAACTGACCAATAGCGAGTAAATTACATTTCGCCAAGTGATTCCCCCTGAGCTGCTGTAGAAATGGAGCTGGCGGATAGGTCCTGTCATTCCAGGTTTAAAAAGAAACATGAAAGTACAAACAGGTAAGTGAAAAAAAAAAATTATGAATGCGTGTGCAGTTTCCTGAAATACTGAAATAATAAGCTTTTTGGTTAAGATTACAAATTATGACATTAAGTCACTCTTATGTGTACTTTTCTAAGCTCAAGGAAAGAACATCAACTAAGTTCTTTAAAGCTGAATGCCCAGAAGGTTCAACTACAGTGGCCTGTAAGTACAAAACACATTAAAAACAGCAGCAAAACACATCAACATTAACGTGAAACAGAAAGGGGAGGTCCTTATTGAACCACATGCTCATTGCTGTATAGAATTGTTTGCTTTCTAGTTAGCGTAGTGAAAATAAAAGGTAATGTCTGGATTATTTCTGAATTCGCCGTGTTCTAATTTTCTAACTTTTGTCATGTTTCCGAATTTGCTGTTGTGTTTGCAAATGTTCTGTTTTGTTTTCATCGACGGTTGTCCTTCCAGATTTGCCGTCGCGTTTCCGATTTTGCTGTCGTGTTTTTTTAAACTTGCTGCTGTGTTTTTGGTTTCGATTTTTGATTTTTGATTTTAATTTTCTAAATTACCACTAAGTTTCCTGATTTGTAGTTCTGTTTCCAAATTTGCTGCCTTGTTAACCAATTTGCTGTTGTAAGTTTAGTCTTGGCCCGGATTTTCAGTCTTGTTTTCCAAATTCGCTCTCGTGTGTCGGTTTTCGAATTTACGGCTGTGTTTCCGAATTTGTTTTTGGTTCACAGTCGTGTTCCTGAATGTGCTGTTGTGCGTTTGGGTTTGTTGCAGCGTCTGTCGCTGTCACTGCTGTGTTTCAGGTTTTGGTGTTGTTGTTGTTGTGTTTTCTGATTTGCTGCTGCGTTTTGAGTTTTGTTAATGCGTTTCACCCCTACAGGCCACCATATTCAACTCCTGAAGTCTGTCCTTTTCATGCCCCTCCGTTCACCTCCATCTAAACCCATGCTTGTTTGTCCTGCAATCACACACACACCCACACAAAAAGATTGTGATTTATTGATGATTGTGTTCAAGAGACTCGGAGCAAACGGGAAAAAAGACAGCAAGAAATCCATTCCAAATTGAATTGCCTTTGTTTGAATCACCCGGCTCCAAAAATACAAATACTATCATAGAGCCCATAAATGACATTGGCGCAATAATCTACAGCGACCTGTCCTGCTTGCTGATAAGCCATCACTAAGAGGGAAACGGATCGATACTAACTATTCATTTCTGAAATTATCTCCACATTGATCCGGGGACAAGTGCCAGCGAGGCAGGGGCACATCGGCTTTAATACAATAATTATATAAAGGGTTACAAGCTCATCCTCCCGACCAATAAAGCCTGTCAGCGAGATCGGGCCGCGCCGCAATCCCATAATCCATCAGCACACTGCCCTTTGACCCCTCCGGGCTTGCCGGCTTTTCATGAGGCCTCCATAAAAGTCGCTTAGGAAAAAGGACACAATGGCTGAGATACACTCGAGAAGAAATAAGCAGGAATAACAGATCTGGGATTTTGATGCCTTACGGAAAAAAGGCTGAAAGACTGTTGAGCCAAAGCCTACACCACGCGATACGGCTGCCTGACATCACAGCAGTGAACAGAAAAATAAATAAATGGCATTAGGAATAGTTTAACTTTTATACATTGAGGTGAGCGCCAGTGCCAATAAAAGTCCTCATGAAAGAAACATATAAGACACCTAAAGCATTCAAAACTATTACAGAAACGTTAGAGTATGGAACATTCTACTATTTATAAATATTTGTTTTTTAGAATAAATGTACATGATATTGAAAAATGCATCAAAAAGGGAAGAATGTTATATAAATATATAGACGAGAAATAAATCAACAATAACATAGTGATTATATGAATACATTTTATGAATAAATTTAATAAATAAAATAAATAAAATACTAATTTATTTATTTTGTGAAATCAGACAGATAGATAGATAGAAAAAGATGTATAAATGTGAACTATGAAATAAACATTTAATTACTTTAATGTTTCAAGTTGATTTTATTATATTAATAATTACATAAGAATTATATTTTGTATGACAGATGTATAGATAATAAGCAAACAAGTTAAATTGCTGTTCTTAGATGAATTTTTTTTAGAACTTTTCTTCACTTTCGTAGTTATAAAGCTACAGCAAACGCAGACGACCTGTTCACTGACGTTTATTTCATTTGAATTACTGATAATATTCAATTATTATAATAATACCAAGCCTAGGCTAGTTAGCTGATACAATAAGTGTGTTTGCGACATATGGCACTTTTTGAACTGAAACAGCCGCACGTGAACAATTTATAAGTCGTATGAAAACAAGAAACGTTTGTGAATAGGCAAATCATTTTTTTTTTTTTTTTTTTTGCATGAATAACGATCTACTGAGAGAAAAGCGCTGAAGGACACACATTCCCGGAGCGCAGTGAAGGGTCAGCGCACACACCAGGAACACGCGGTCACACATGGCGGAGTAAGAGCAGGTAATGACCCGGGTCTTTTCAAATTTATGCCAAAGAACCTTGTCCCTGGTTATCTTAATAGACTAATTGATCTGCTATTGAGGAGGCACTTTTCTCTCTGCATCAGCGAGACAGACAGGCTCCAATCGCACAGCTGCGTGTTATCAAACTGGGAAGTCAATTACGAAAAAAAAGAGAGCGAGAAAGAGAGAGAGAGAGGCTCCATGTTGCCTCTAGACCAGGACGGTCCCGAAGAGATCATCCAGACAGTCTGGAGTCTCTGAGAGGAGGAACCTCATCTCTCTCATCCTTCTGTACCCTTCAGCTAAGGGGTCAACGTGTCCCTTCTAATGTGTACCTTTAACATGAACGGTCATGGATAATAAATGATCAGTAGGAATTGTTTTTTTTTTTGTTTGTTTGTTTTCTGACTAGCCATCTTACTGGCAAAAAAAACTACCTGACGAGATTCAAGTTGCCACTTTCAGCTCAAAATCTTCTTCGCAGACCGAACAGTCTTTCAAGTCTTTCAGCTTTTTCATGAAAATGGTATTTTGAATAGATTCATGCTGCTTTTTCTCTTCGCAAACCGAATACACCACATTTTCGGGCTTTTTAGTGAAAAATTTATTCGAGGCTGTTGACTAGACCATAAAGAAGCCGGCTCTCTTCACGTATCTGTTATCTCCTCTCCCCCTTTTTTTGTAAGGACCGAAGATTGCCACTAATGCGTATTCTAAATGCGGCTGTAATTGCATTAGAGATCATTTCGGATATTGCGGCTAAATGGCTCTTTGCGCAAGAGGACGTAATAAATATTGAAAGGACGCGGCGCGGCCCAGATCACGCACTATTTTACTTAATTGCTTGCGACTCGGTGACAATAGCGAGCCACTGGACCGCGTCGGACGAGAATCCGAGCGCCAGAGAAACACGGGATGTATCTATTATCTGAGCCGCGCCGAGGTCGACGACCTATGACAGGCGTGGGAGGTGGGAACGTTAGAAATCATGTGCAATTTAATCTTTACACAAATAAACGGGTGGGGGAGGGGAGGTCGGAAGAGAGACGGCCGGCAGCATCTTGGACACGTCCGTCCCTGAAGGAAGCGATTTTTTTTTTTTTTTTTTTTTTTTTTTTTTTTTTTTTTGCGCGTGAGCCAGTCAAAGGCATCGCTGTGGCCTTTTTCCACTCAAACCGCTGACACTTGTATTAATGGCATTTCAGCCCCAGGACTGTAGATGCCGAAAAGTGATTGTGGAGTGCAGCTGGGTCTCTCTTCTCTCTTACACACACACTTCTCTCCCTTTCTCACACCCTTGTGGTGTCTCTTTGTGTTTCGCTCTCTCTCTATCTCTCTCGCTATGTGTTCCCTCGCTTTTATTCCATTCCCCTCTTCTCTCGTCTAGTCACTCCTGGTCAGTGTCAGCGCTTGAAAACTATTGTGCTCACAGAGACGGTGTCATCGCTGGTGGAATGAAGCGTTCACCAGCTGCTCGACTGCAAACACAGCACGCGCGCCCAGTGTCTGAGATTCATCCGCGCTGCACACCACCGCTGTCCTGGGATGATTGCGCTAAACTGTGAAATTTCACAACGTAAGCAAAATAGCTTAATACTGTACGTATTAAAATTACAGTGAACCTCGTGTCATTGATTCCGATGCTTTGTTTTAGCAATCGTTCGGTCTTTTGAGATCAACTTTTTAGACTTTGTACATGTCAAGTGCTCTGAATGAACAACCAAGAAAACAGAAATCTAAAAAACAATGCACAATTCATTCGTTCATCCAGAGTGGACACCCTAGATGCCCACTCCATTACATGGCCCACACACACACACACACACACACACATGCAAATATTTCTATGAACAATTTAGAGCCATCAGGAGGAAACTGTAAAAACTGGAGGAAACCCAAGCATGCACAGGGGCAAATGTGACAAGTCAGCGCAATTACTAGCGCTATTATTAGCGCAAATACAATAATCATAGTCGTCCATACCGAGAGTCACATAACAAGCACGCAGTATCAAACTAAGAACAAATATAACGGAAAAGCCAGGAAAATGGGTGAGGATTAAAGTTAAAACAAGGAAACCTGGAATAGAAAAACAAGCCAAAGGTGAACACAATGAATAGCAGGCCAATGACTGAATGGGGGCCGAGCCAGGACCAAAAGCAAAACAAAGGTCCAAACAAGCAAAAGCACGTGGAAAATGAGATGGGGTAATTAAGTAATCAGAGAATACCACTGCATCAAATTTCCCTTTTGAGTTACATTTAGCTGTGAATATAATTATGAATTATTACAATCAAAAATATTGAGCGTTCTTCCTCAAGAGAGCACTGGGACAATTAAGAGTTCTTCTGCTAAATATGGTGGAAGTGTCTTAGATAGAAAACACGAAGAGCGTAAGCATCTATATTGATAGATATTTGATTTTAGATTTCGTCGACCAGCTTCCACTGCAGTTTCTTATAAACAGGACGCTTGACCTCGCGTATCATTTTCATTGTGTACTACTTACTGTGTGAGATTATGGATGTAATTCCTTGGCGAGATGAAAAATAAATCATAAGCAGTGGGATTAAATCTTGCATTTAATGATATCTGGCTTTAAGACTCTGTAAGAGTAATCTGATGAAAATCAGTCGGATTTTTTTTTTTTTTTTTTTTTTTCAGATTACACGTTTATGCCATGACATTTTTTTTTTTTTCTTTTTTTCAAAAGTCTCAGCGGTCAAAGGGAGATGTTTAAGAAGCAATTACGACGGCATTGGATTTTAATTCAATTTGATCCCCTTTAATACAGAAATATCTGTTATGGCGGAGTCCGGGCCTGATAAGAAAAAAAAATAAACCCGAATTACAAGGTCCCTCCGAGTTAATGTATCATCATCTGCAGGGGTTAGCGCTGGAGTTATTAGAGTATTTCACTTCATTGCATGACCTCCTGTTCCTCGGTAGATCATGAATCCTATTCATTACCCGCTCCTTCTGCGCCCCGCTCCTTTATAATATTACTCAATTTATATTCTGAAAACGGGCTCCTGGGAGGGAGATCGGCGCGGCGAAACAGCGGCCCCCCTCCATAACCCAATCACAATATTTAAAGGCCAGCAAAGAGCTTTTTAATGCACGTCGTAGATAACCATTTAAAGTGGATTGCTTTGGTTTAATATGACCTTAACAGACTTGCAGTCACATGTGAAGAATGAATAAGCTAATCTGAGAGAAGAGCGACGAGCACAGAGAGAAAGAAAGAAAGAAAAGGGTGCGAATATGAGCGAGCCGGGGCGGCGAGATGACAGGTAGCGAGGGCAGCGCAACGTGAATCAAGCACCCCGGAATGAAAGAGGACAGCCGATGAATAAAGATACAGGTTGTATTTCTTTTCAGGGATTTTTTTTTTTTCATTTCTCATGGCTCACTCCTTCCACTCTATATAAAACCGATATCATGAAACAAGACAAGGGTGATACGGATGAAATATCTGCATAACGTGACACCAAGGGGAGACGTATCTCCGAGCGAGACAAAGAAAAATGTTTTCCTTCGCAGGTGAGAATGATGAATGTCAGACGGCGCACAGCAGCTGGATCAGGAATAAGGATCTTGCTGTATTAGACTCATTCAGAAATCTCACTGGGGAATAATACTGATAAGTGACGCTGCTCATAAATAAAGACACAATCACGATCCTTTTCAGTTTATCCGAAGTGACTCGCGAGTGAAACTTTAAAGGTGCGGTATGGAACGTTGGAAGTGTTTCTAAACCTGAACTAGTTAGGTAAAAAAAAAAACCTTGGAAACTGTAATTCGCAATATTGTCTTTTACTTTTGAACCTTCTATTGAAATCTTTCTGGGCCAGAAATGAGCTCCACCTAGAAATGGAACAGCGCTGCTGATCCAGCTAAATCTTAACGCTTAAATTCTTAGCATGAATCTAACTCCGACTAGGAAGGAAACAAAGAAAACGCCTCTCCTACTCGAAAAGTCGGGACGTTCAGCTCAACCCCGAGTGACAACAAATCATCGTGGGTTTGCTTTAGATCAATGAACATACAGAAATATTCGCACTCGTGACCGTTAGCTGGCTACGTTGTTGCTAAATTGTTGCTAACAAAAGACACATGGAGGCGTCCATGTTTTTCCCCCATTTCCCACTCTATTTAAGCAATATTTGAAGAAAAACTTAGATTTCACCTCATTAAATGTTTATACAAACATTACAAAGGAAAATAAAGTTTGGAGAGATTATTGGTGCCTCTAGTGCCAGCTAGCTTGCTATGCTAATTAGCCAATGAAGCTAGTATATTAGAAGCTCCCGTAAATATAGCTACTATTGTTTCTCATATAACCTACAGCCACAAGTAACTTACTACAAGTGACATGTTTCTTGCTAGCACTGTGAACGTAGCTTCAGTTTCTGTCCAACCAGTGGCTGGCTGCTCAAACAGCACACAGATCTCATTGGACTGAGAGGCCGGGATCATGATTCAGCTGAACGTTAATCATATCTTGTTCCCGCGGCATCTTCATGTCGCCACCTCTCAGCGCTCTAAACCCGGCACGCCGCTATATTTAGATGGACCTCGGCGTCCTTGGGATCATATCTGTAAAAATGGAATCCATAACCAAATGCATCATTTCATTTCAAACCTGGCCAGGAAAGAGCGTCTTCGGCGGATGAAATAGTGGAGCCCGCGCCTGCTTCATTATAATAAAACGCGTTACGTGCGTACTCTTTTGAATTGACACACTTCGAGACTGACATACTCTGGAAAATTAACCCTGCGTGTAATTTATAGTGAGCACAAATATAAACTTTCCGCTTTATTTGACGTCGCACCCTGTTCGTCAGGAGTCTTCCACCAATCTGAATGATTGAATACTTTTTATTTAGAGGAAAATTAAAGGCGTCATAAAAAGCCCCAGTGGTCGGACACGACGGGCCGCGTGGCCTTGACTGCTCTCTGGCGTCAGATTTGCCGTGTCGGAGGTGGGTCAAAAATGGTGATTAAGCATTTAGCACTTTGTCGATGCTGCCCTTTTTAAGATTTTAATTAGTAAATGAACCGCCGTTATGGACTAATGATCAATGTAACAATAATTCTCCGTGTCTGACGGAGAGTCGCTGGGGGTGAGAGGAAGGAGGTGGGGTGTGGGGGCCGCACGCTTCATGTTCTCGTGTCATAAAGACATAAAACATGTCCACGTGACTTGAGATTTCATTAAAAACAAGGGCCTGCGACATAACACACCGACGCATTAGGTTATTACTTCTGGTTATTGAACAGATCCGTTAAATATCCTCAACTTGTTATTAAGCTAATTAATAAGTGCCTTATGTTTAAAGGCTCTCAAACGAGGTCATTAAAGTGGTTTTGTTGTCAATCAAGGACATAAAAACTGTAATCCAAGCACTCATGTATCATATGGAATGAGGGGAAAGGGTTCGAGGTCGCACTCAGTTCGTACCACTGCAACGCTGGATTCTTGAATCTGATTGGTTGATTCATTTGCTGATGTAATAGTGTCTACTGCACTGCAGTATCATTTTGATTGTAATTGATTTTTTATATGCTGCAAGCTCTGTATAATCGAAGTCTAATCATAGACAGTGATATTTAATAAAAAAAAAGAATTTTCTGTAAAAAGAGGTTTAATTAAGAGTCATTGAAGGAGTCTCCAGTGTCAGTGCCTTCACTCTTTTTTGGTTCCCTGTATCATGTCAAGTTGGCACACAAATGATAACGCAGACTAACTTGTCTCACAATGCTTCCGCAAGGTGTATTCCCGCCTCCTGCTCAGTCTTCCCAGGATAACGCATGGGACAAAATGCAAAAGTGTCTCTTAGGGACATCTCTGCTATATAGTGATGCCTAGTTGTGGAGTAAAAATTTCCAAATTTGCTCTTAAAAAATGGGATCCTGAAGGAATTTCCCCTAGATCCTCTACTTAGAACCCTGAAATTACAATTCTCTGCTGTGGATTTCTACCTACTACTTTAAGTAGTGTAGAACCCATATTCAAGCTTCAATTATTTTTTAAGACCTTCAGCAAGTCTTGAAAATAGATTATGGAAAGTCTTAAGAAAAAGCTTCCCAGTCTCAGCTGTGTCCGCATTAACATCCCAAGAGGAGTCAAAATCCAAGGGAATGCTAAAGATTTTCCCTTGTTTGGGAACATTGCATGTGCACCATGGCTTTGCATGGATCCTGATTGGATGTTGGGCCAGTGACCCAGCACATATTGGGATTGATATCCCCAAGCAGCGCTCAGACTCTCGGTATAAATCATCAGCTGGGAGCGCGAAGTTGATGTGCAAACTCGCTGATAGAAGTTGAGTGGGCTAAATGCTGAAAACAATTATTTGCCCATTTAACACGAGTGTCTCTGTGCAAATGAGACGGGGAAGCAGGAATGGTGACAAATAACGGCGATTGCTGCCAAAACGCTGCCGTTCACACATTCCTGAGATTAGCACCATTTGTATCAGTTTAGGCACCAGAGGGCCAAAGTGTGTGATAAAAGAGATCAGAATGTGCAGCATGGAGGACTGAGGAGAAGAGACGACGGGGCTGAGGTGGAGTTTTCTCGCTGTGTAGTGAGCGTCAGGGGCCAAAGGTGACCCCAAAGCAACAGACTGCCAGCAGCGTGATGCGCTTCCTCTCACCAGCCCTTAAATAATGTCCGAAGGCCCAAGTTATTAACCTCTTAAAGCATACGGAGGCAAGAAGAAGAGCGCTCGACAACCTCGGTCACGGTCTGAGGATAGACAGAAGGATGGTAATAGAGGTGTACAAGGGAGCGCTGCGCCTTTCCCCTACCCTGGGATGAGAGGAGGATGAAGGGAACAAATAAAGGAAGAAAAATAGCAAGTAATCAATGGCGTGATGAAGAGAGAGACGGAGTGAGAAAAGAGAGAGCAGCGAAGGAGGTAGAGGCGAAAGAGGGTGGAGGAGAGGAGGGGGCGCGTGTGTTTCTCTCTCAGTTTTCCGATCGAGATCACTGTGATGTGTTTTTCAGAGGGAGCGATGGAGGATGCTGGTTCACGTAGGGTTCAGCCATTAGCCAGGCCCCGGAGCCAGCTGGGGGCCCTAAGCGGCCTGATCAGAGCGAGCCGCGGCCCGCACAGGCCCCAACGATTTTCACATCAAGGCGCCTGATGTACCGCCGCGCCAGCCGCCAATCGCTCTGCCGCATCGATCCGCCCCTAAATGAGCCTTCCCCCGCTTTGTACCATGAGCAATAATTAAAAAAGCAGCGCATTGATTCGCGCTAATATTATGAGAGATCAGGACGGGCACATGCTTACCAAACACACAGAGTGTTATACAGCATGCATATGGACAACACAGGGACATGGATGGATGGATACATGGATAGATGAATGCACACAGATGTGTGAAAAACATCAGTTTGCTTCATCTTTCACATCTATTGCATAACATCCACTGAGATTTCTATCATTTCTATTAAAACAGCTCGGTCAATACTCGAACTCTGGGTCTTGCATGATCTGCATGGCAATTATAACACCAAGACTATGAACAAGGTGCCCCAGGGATGGGGAGTAGGGGGTGCGTTTATTTATTCGTACATTTGCATTTGCACAAATGAACTGAGCGGAGAGCTGGAGATTACAGATTCCCATCACAGATGTCATAACTCTTCTTCTCTTTTTCTGTACTAGAGCCAGGAATGAAGTCATGGTCAGTCATGTAAGTCTTTCTAACATGTACAAGCACTGAGATGAGCGATGAGAAGCCAAGAGGAAGCTTTTTATCCAATTTAGGATCAAATATTGCAATATTTATAAGTGTTTACAGTCCTATAATCCGTATAAAAGGTGCAATAATATTGTGATTATTACAGCTAGATCCTCTGTTTAAAACAGGCTCCACCCCCCCAGGCAAAATCTTTTTTTTTAATTTTTCTTAAAAGGTGGCATTCAGTACATACTGTACTTTCAGCAGTGGGGGAAAAAAGCTCATTAGTGTTTATATTGATATTCTGTAAATAATTTTATGGATATTTTTGTTCTCTGACTAGTTTATATACTTATAATCCATTTTATATCATGTGAATCTTAAACATAAGAGCATTCCCAAGACTTATTTTCTCCCAAATATTATAGTTTTGAAAAACTCTGAAACTGAAGAATTGTCCATCATTTTGTTTCTGGAACTATGAGGCTAATTCTGCTCACGAGCAATGCGTGTTTATTTCCTCTAAATACATTCTCAAATCTCTATACACTGGCTTCATATGACATGGTTCAGCTCCATAATCTCAGATATTTATGGAAGGAGTCTCCAATTTCATAACACTTGTTTTGCAGACATTAAACATGACAAATTTAAAAATGTGACAAAACTGTTAGCGAAATACTGTTTTATAAAGGAATTAAACACTTCAGGACATTGAAAATAATCAACATGACGTGCCACTGAGTGTTTCCTTCCTTACGTACAGCACAAGCCAGGTTTAGATTCAAACATTTTTAAGTGATTTAATGTTTACAGCTCAGTGCAGCTGCTTTCCTGAAGTCCACATTGGTATCAATTGGAAAAATGAGGAGTGTGCAGCGAATTATGGCGAGTTTCAAATACTGACATGTGCACAACACCGAACAGTTTGAAAGCAGATTTGTTTAGGTTTATTTTTCACTTAAAACCATTAATAACCTTTGATCCGTTGATGGAAGCAAGCAGCTTTGTTAGGTCAGTTAATAACAGAGACGGCACTTTTCTTGATCAAACTGCCGGCGTTAAATAGAAGGAGACAGACTCGGAATAGTTTTAGTTTTCAGAGTAATGTCAGCACTCGGCGTCACGATAACACCGAACGAGACATAACGTCCGTCCGCAGACTATGCAGAACAAAACCGGTTCAGATAACTTTTAACTTTGAACTTTTTTTTTTTTATCAAGCACATATACGGTGGTCGGTTTTAGTGCACTTCTTCCTCCTGGTGCCTTTTGGAGTGAAAGATGTCCTCGATGTGTCATTCACTAAGAGCTGTTGCACAGATAAATTCTCATCTCTCCTCAGGCGTGAGAGCATCCCGCCGTTTGATGAATCCCCGGGCGTTCATTAGAGACGAAACTTTGGAACTAGTTGGGAGCGTGCACTCAGGAGTGCGATATCAGATCTCGTTAAAAGTGGGGGATTTGATGGTAGAAAGGGTCCTAACTCCCGGTTAACACAGCTCCAGTGGCCACTGTGTGTGTGAGACCAAGTTCCTGGTAGAGTCCTTCGGATCCGACCCACCAGCGCTTTACACCCCCCCTGTAATGCTCGGCATATGGACTATGAGTGTCGACAGGCATGAAATTACATCAAGGGCGTTTTTGATAACCGTCGATACTCTCTCAAAGACGCTCTGCCTTATCGACGCCTCACTCCGAGGCTTTGTTTGAATGTGTGTACGTGTGTGTGTGTGTGTGTGTGTGTTAAGCAGCGAGGTGGCGGTTGTCTGGGGAGCCGAGGCGCCTCTGCCTGTGCGACTGGGATGGATATTGATATCAGTAAATTGATATTGATATGGATTTGAATTGGTATGGATCAGTGGCGTAATAAAGAACTCCTCAAACGGGACTCACTTCATCAGGGAAGTTTGTGGTCCTGATGTGATGTGATGTGTTAACCGTTTGTGCCTGCGTGTGTGTGTGTGTTTTGCATGTGTACGTTCTCCTCCCTCCCTCTTTTCTCTCCATTCTAGAACAAGTGCAGAAATACTAATACATACTCATTTCACGTATACGTTTACGCCGAACGTTTCGTATTCGTATTTTTAACGTTATTTTAATGTTATGTCATAATATTGCCAGAATGCTGTCTCGGCACTTACCGTACACGTGCGCATGAAGAATGATTTCTATTACTCTCTGAGGGTTTTTTTTTTTGTTTTGCTTATAGAAAACATTCGCTTATAGAAATAAAAAAAGGACATATAGAAAAATATACACTTAAAGAGCTTAAAGAAAAATAGAACATATTTACAGGATGTGATGTCATCTGCATCGCCCAAACTAATATATTAATGACACATTGGCATTTGTATAATATTTTTGATGGACACAGTGGTGTAACAGAGATTTATTATAATAATAATAATAATAATAATAATAATAATAGTGTAATATAGTGTATATAATAATGTAATAATGATATAGTAACATATATAAGTTCATAATGGAGTAAAATCCAGCTCTCGCTCTGAGTTGAAGGACAAAGTGATCTCAAAGAACGGCGATGTTCAAAATCAGACGTGTGTGTGTGTGTGTGTGTGTGTGTGTGTGTGTGTGTGTGTGTGTGTGTGTGTGTGTGTGTGTGTGTGTGTGTGTGAGAGAGAGAAAGAGAGAGAGAGACTGAATTCCACTGAATCTGGAGTAATGTAGTGCCATCTAGTGACTACAGAAAAGTCTCCACTCGTTCACTTTGTAAAGTTTCTCACACACGTCCATCTGTGGATCGTCAGCTTTCCTTTCATTTCCTTCATTTCTTCCCTTTTTCATACAATGACAATAACAATGCGGTTAACTGTACAGTAAGGGTGTACCGTTAAATCTGACTCTCATGAGGGATGAATCTAAAATCTTTTGATGTGCCAAAAATAAATTAAAGGATGTTGCACATGGCTTTAATTGTTTATCTTAAACAGGATGAAATCAAGGGAAGCTATATTTTTGTATTAAAAAACACTTTTAAGGATAAAAGTAATGCAATATTTAATACAGAGTCAGCCAAAAAAAATGTACACACACTTTAGGAAAAGAAAAATTTTGATGAATACGAGTTCCCTTCAGCCTCGACAGTTACAACGTGCTCAACGTGGCGGCCGTCAGCTTCCAGACCTTTCTGTGTAGAAGTGTTCCTGTACATTATTTTTGGCTGACTCTGTATATAACGTAACACAGTTGAACACTGTGATATTTTTAGAACCGTAATATCATGTTGTATTGTTATTGCATACGTTACATAATATTATAATTTTGTTATTATGTCATTCACACAAATAGATACAATAAAAGTCAAATGTGATTATGACGACAATATCAACGACAATAAATTTTTCTTATTCGTTTTTCTTTTTATGATTATATCGTAACAGGTCGATTCCGTTATTATAAAAAGAAAAGCTTCGTTCTCAAAGAAAAAAAAAATCAGCGTCCCCTTTATCTCGGCGCTTCTTGTACTTTATGGCGGTTCTGCCTCGGAGCTCGCTCGGCAGCGGATGACTCTTCTATAATTAGGTGAGAGGGCGGTCCAGCGATGAAGAGCCAGCGAGACGAAGCCCGGCCACGTCTCAGGTCAGATATAATCGGATTAATGGTCATAAAAATTAAGAAGGGAATCTCAATTAAAGCTTTCAGAGAAATGCGCGACATGAATTTGGAGCCTCTTAGATTGGGCCGTAAAAGGGTTCGAACGGAAATGCAATCTTAATGTTCCTCTGCCACGAGACATCAGCGTGTCGTTGACTGAGCCATGAACTCCTGATGAAGAGAAATACTTTTATTGATTCAGCGACGACGGCAGACAAAAAGCCATATCTGGGGTTTAGAGATCTGCTTCGGAAAGTACATTACGGAAAGACAAGCAAGCGTTATTATTAGTAGTGCGACGTCTTTTGGATTTAAAAAAAAAAAACTGATTGCTTCATCTGCAGTATTTTTTCCAAAATGAATTGAAGCATTTAATTGAACAACTGTATATATACATATATATATATGTGTGTTATAAGACACATTATGCAGCGTTGTTGTTGGAAAACAAGACAATAATCAAGAAATATTTTCCACCAACAGCACGTCCTGAAGTGTTTTATTGCTCTGACGCCACAGCGACTTGCCAACAATGATCATTTTTTGTAATTATTAAAGAATCATCATTTTTATCCATTTATTGTTACATTAACATTTACATTTATGTCATTTTGGCAGACGCCCTTATCCAGAGCGACTTACACATATATCTCATTTATACAACTGAGCAGTTGAGGGTTAAGAGCCTTGCTCAAGGGCCCATCAGTGATAGCTTGGCAGTGCTGGGATTTGAACTCACAACCTTCCAATCACAAGTCCAACATCTTAACCACTGAGCTACCACTGCCCAACATAAATGACATAAATATTAACATGTAAGTTATGACTTACACTCCAAAGAGTCAATCCTTCATCAGCCTCTCATTTTTCTCTCTTGAAGATACAAGTGTTCTATAAAAGTTCCTTTAAGGATTCTTCTTCCTAAACAGGTTTGACTCAGAACCATGTTTGACTGTGAAACCCTTTATGATAGGATAGGGTTCTACTCAAATACATTTTATGGGTCAAGCTAAAGAACCCTTCCATTTGCTAGACTAACCCTTTATTTTTAATAGTTTTTGTTTAGTCATGTGTTGCACTCAAAATGCTTTCTGTGTATAGTTAAGGGTTCTTACCTTCCCAAAAGGGTTCTTAAAAATGAAGTTCTTCACTCGTCCAATCTGTGGGAATCCTTAAAGAGGGTTGAGGAACCTTTTATTCTAGTATATTTATTTAGCAACAGGTTACATTCTTAAAAATTAGGGTTCCTCAAAGCTTCTGAAAGGATTTGACTTGTTTTAGTCTTCAGTCCTTGAAGAACATCTAAGTGTTCATGGAAATTGTAAAGTTCTTCAAGGGTTCCGTGGCTAGTTAACGAATCATAGCTTCTTAAACAGGTTCAACTCGGTACTCTTTATTAAATCTACGGTACTACACAAATTCTTTAAGGATTCCCCACTAAAAAGGCCCTTAAAGGGTCTTCTATTATGGGATAGAAGCAATAGAAGTTGGTATTGTCGTGTGTGATAGAAAACACCTTACAGGAATGAGTTCTTGGGATAGTTAGTGCCAAAAAGGGTTCTACTTGGAACTCTCCTGAGGATCAGTGATTTGTCAAGGCAAACGCCGCTCCTCTTTGCTCAGCAAACAGCGAGTAATTACATCTTAATTCAGACGTCACTCTGTATTTATGCACGATTTTATTTCACACGTTTGATTTCAGGGTCTCTGTGGACGTGACTCTGTCAGCCAGCTCACGTGAACAGTGTATATTTTGGCAAAGCCAACATTTTGGGGTTCTGGATCACCACCTGATTCTTGCAGGATAGTGTTCCGTGTGTGTGTGTGTGTGTGTGTGTGTGTGTGCGCATGTGTGTGTGTATGTACATGTGTGTTCGATTAAAAACTGGACTGTAGCTGAGGGTTTTTTTTGCTTCATTTCCTGCCTCCATTTCCTTATCAACAAATATTAACCTGCTTTCCTGGATCACGACATATTTGTTCAAACCCAACAACCGTTTCACAAAATCAAAGCAAAAAGAAGTTTTTTTGTCTTCCTCGCCACTACACACACGCCGTCCAATGGTGCGGACTAACCCGAGTCCGCACAATGCCAACACACCCCCCCATGGCCGCACCCGGAGCCAGACTTTCATCTCGTTAGCCGTCGTTCTGAGCTGACGTCACTCTGAAGGGGATCATTACGAGCAAATCGCTCTTTCCTGTGTCACCATACTGAAGCGTTTTAACCCAACAGCATGAGAACATAAATAAGCGTATATGGGTTCTTCCTGTCACACATTCTTTCTCACGTAATCACCGCTCCACAAATCGTCCAGGTTTGATTTCCAGATTTGGTTGAAATTTTAGGAAAAAATGTACAAAAAATGATTTGATAGGTTCAAGGAATTGCATTCTTGGAAAACTGAGTTATTCATAGGTTCTTCAGTGGGTTCTTTGGACGGATTTGCTGTATGGATCTACATGAAACCTTTAAAGGTTCCCCCAGAGGAACAACCAAGAAAGAGTTCTTGCTTCTACCTGTTTTTTTGCTTTTAATTATCCAATGCTATGTTGACATGCATTGCTCTACAAGGGAAAGGTTCCACAAGGGTTCTTTGGATGGTTACGGATCCTGGCTTTCTACTTGTAATCCTTCTTGATAGGAATACCTTCTACATGGAACTTTTAACGGTTCCCCCAGACAGGACAAACAGAAGAATCCTTAACGATGCTAGATAGAACTTTTTTTTTTTTTTTGGGGTTCTTCAAAGGTTCTTAGCTTCTTCATAGTGTTGGATTTGAGTGGGAAAAACACAGTTGAGTGTTCAGGACCTTCTAAAAATGTTCTTGTCCTTTAAAGGTTTCGCAGAGGAGCACCTGAAGAACCCTTAAAGGTTCTACATTTGAACTGTTTTTCCAAAAGCGTATATTCGGATGGTCTTAGCTTTCCAAAGAGGTTCATGTCTGTAATCTGTTCTAAGTGTTCCTCCAGAATTGACAAGCCAAAGAACCCTTAAGCATGCTGGACAGAAACTTTGTTCTGGGTTCCCCCAGAAGGACCACTAAGGAATCTGTAGAAGTGCTTTTCGAAGAATGTATATTTTACATCTATACGTAAAGCAAAAAACAGCTTTAACAAAGGTTTCTCAAGGGTGGTTTGGATTGTTAAGGGTTGATAAGTTCACCAAAACATTCCATTTAGAGCCCTCTCAGAAAAACCTTCTACTCTAACATTATTTGTAGAACTTTTAAGGCTTCCCTCAGACATGACAAGCTGAAAAACCCTTAATGGTGATACATGGAACTATGATTTTGTTTGCGTAAACGTGTTATGAAAAAACGTTTAAAAACATTTTAAGGGTACTTTGGATAGTTACGTGTTCTTCTTGGAACCCTTCCTAATATGGAGTGCCAGAATGATTCTCTAGTGCGATGCTCTAGAAATGAGCAATTAATTGATTGCTAAAGCACCATTTTAGGTTCCCTAAGGAATATTTCCTTTCGTGTTTCCATGCGAAAAAAAACGGAATAATCATGTTCTAGCACAAAGTTCCTTCAGCATTTTTTAAACACTGTACACGTGTGTGATTTGGAATGTGTGTGTGTGTGTGAGAGAGAGATCTACATTCCTTTGTGAACATTCTTGTGTCAATTTCGTCTTCGACTCAAGATCTGCTGAATAAACAAACATTTATGAAGCTCTTGAGAAGCGACGTAACTGCTGATCTCCGGCGAAAAGCTTTCAATAGCAACCACACACACACACACACACACACACACATTTTTGTCTTACTATCCTTGTTAGGACCTTCCACTGGCATAATTATTAATGCAGCTAATTAATGCTACGCTACACCTAAAGCAGTTTTCCTTCTGAGCACCAACCACAAGATGGAACCACAAGGTGCAACTATTCCTATCCTTGTGGGGACATTTGGTCCTCAGCCAGATATAAAAACATGCCCATGCATACACACTCACACACGGAGCGGCACAAGCTGTACTTTCCAGATATCAGCCGTTATCCACATCTCGCATCGGTCCCCAGGCGCTATGCTAACAGCCTCCTCTACAAGCCAATTTACAAGGATCTGGTCATGTTTACATTAGCCCTCTCGCCGTGCATGAAAAGAGCAGGGCCGCGCCGCTGCATAGAAATGAGCAAATATGAATAATTCAGCCTTCTTCTTTCCCCCGCGTCCTCCTCCTTACGGCCATTAACACGTTTCCCTTGAATAAAGTGATAATAGGTTATCATCTGTGAAATGGAAATTGCATAACAGAGACACTGAGAGAGAGAGAGAGAGAGAGAGAGAGAGAGAGAGAGAGAGAGAGAGAGAGAGAGAGAGAGAGAGAGAGAGA
>JAQMYM010000018.1:2732583-2752583 GCA_030014255.1 Parauchenoglanis ngamensis | reverse complement strand
CCTTCAGGAGAGACCCGTCATGTCAACACACAGAACTGATCTCAACCTGAGCTAATACAGGACTTTAGAAAGTATTAAAAGCACTGATCGTGCTACACAGACGCTTTTCAGATCTGAACAGTTTAAAGTCTGAACCTTGCAGGACAGAACCTTCCCGAACACTGAGAAGGTGTCAAACAGCGCCATGGAGTCGATGCTCTTGTCCAGATTCCTGATGAAGATGTTTCCGATCCCGTTCTTCCTCACAGAAGGATCCCCCTCATACTGCATGACACGCATGGGCTGTTCCATAAGGAGCTCAAAGTTGAGCAGGTCGACCGCGCTCTCCGCTGAGGGAAGGAAAATAAATTACAGCACATTCATTTCAATAACAAAATCAGTCAGATTCAGAATTATTGGCACCTTGGCAAAGATAGGTAAGAAAATATTTAATGAGGGAAATCAAAGCTTTAATTGAAGTGTTTATTCTAGGGAACTCTTATAAAATATCTTTTTTTTTTAAATCTCTTTGTGCCCTTCAAAGGCTTAAAACTTAATTCCTTTAACAAAGCAGTAAAACAATACATCAATATCACAGGTAGCTTTATTTAGGCTCTAAACTGGTATCAAAATGCGGAAACGTCTTTAGTGTGGGTCGTCATACCGTCGGCTTGATGCTCGAAGTAGACAAAAGCATAGCCGAGGGAGGAGCCGGTCGTCCTGTCCCTGCAGAGATGGATGAAGTGGATGGGTCCTGCAGAGCTGAATCTCTCAACGAGCATCGCCTCGGTCACATCGGGGTGCAGATCACCCACATATAGTGCTGTCATCATGGGACTTGCATTCATTTTACCTAAAGAGAAAAGCCATAACATCTGAACTGCACACATTTAGTAGGCCTCCTATCAACACACTAACCTACAGTTTTAAACAGACAAACCTTAGTAGCAGTCCACTAAAACAGTGATTCCCAACCACATTAGTGTGCCGTGAGAGATCATCATGTGTACCGTGGAAAATTATCCAATTTCACTTAATTGGTCTGAAAGTTATTATTTATTTACTGCAATTAATTTGTCTTCGTTCGTCTATGCGACAGTGACAGGCAGAACAATTAAATACTCTTCCTCCAGGTGGCAGAAGATGGCTAATTAGTGCGTGTATCTAAATGCTGCCATTCAAACAATAGAATTAGTGATGCTTCAGTTGGGACAGCAGTGATAGAGATGGATAAATATCTGAAAAGGAAAAGTACACAATCCGAACTGGGTCCTGGAGAAAACTGGGACCCAGATGAAGGCCCTAATACGAGTTGCGGTCAGAAGAAAGCAAAAAAGGTGAGCTCAAACAATACAATGGAAGTGATCTTTCCTTTGGATTTACTTTTACTGGGGAACCAACTGAGCCGAGTATATCAGCGTTGTGTGCAACTAAACAGGCCCAGGTTTCACACTGAGGACATTGTGAGTAAACTGAAACTGGAAGATCGTTATATTTTATTACATGTCCTTTTTGTGCTGTTTTTGTTTGGTGGTGTGCCGTGAGATTTTTCTAATGTAAAATATGTGCTGTGGCTCAAAAAGGTTGGGAAACTGCACTAAAAGTACTTTTCTCTACAGAAATTGGAGGAATTGTGAAACATAAGGAACTAAAGGTTTTTAAACGTATCAGTATGATGATACAATTAAAGAAAAGGGAAAGATAAAAACTCTGATGGTATTAGTATGCGTAATATTGGTATTAAAAGTGAAAAACAAAAAACAAAGAAGTGTATAAAGTAAGGCTACGTACCACGAAGTACAAGATTAATTGCTGCTAAATAACTGTAAATAACTGTTAAAATGCTGTTAGGTCTCTGAAAGTGTTACTCTCTTGTTGGTCATCGATGGTCTGAAGAGATTTCTGTTTTGCAGGGGAAGAGATCAGTTCTGAATGTGATGCAATAATAGGAACCTGTTCCATTGGGCCTTGCTGTATTCCTTTAATCTAAAAGTTGGAATTCTGTATTTCAGAACTTCTCACCAGTCTTGAGCAGCTGGTCACGTGACCCCCGAGGAGCTTAGTGAATGAATCACAAACTCACTCTCCAAAATGAACTAAATTCAACGTGACTGATATAGAAATACTGATATAGAGAAGGTGCATTTAATCCTCTCTATTCTTCTGCACAACATCCTCATGCATGTCCAGGGATTCAGCTGCATCTGTCTGCTTCTTTCACCTCTTCCAAATAAGGTAAAAAGAAAGAAACAAACAAAACAAAACAAAAGAAATGTATTAAACATCTGATTTCAAAAGTTGGAATCATAGAAATCAAATCAGTTGTTATCATTCAAACAAAATAGACACACAAAAATCTAAATCAGTTATATAAATTTAATCATATATACCTCAGATCATAAATTCACTGTACAGATTACAGATCTAAGCAGCAGAAGGTGCTATAAAGTAAAAACAATAAGTGTTCCTGAGTCCAGTTTCCTCCATAATACATATACCATGGCGATTATTTGTAATATATTAGATTATAAATGCAAAACAATACAATACTTTATAAAAAGCCAATTTTGTCAGCGTACATCACTGAAAACTGTGTGGTCACTGAGGATGTTTAGTAGAACTAGAAATCTACCCTAATGTGTCCTGATTTAACTGTAATATTTTGCTAAAATTGGATTTTGCTTAAATGTTTTAGCTATTATTTTATTATATTTCCAAACAACAAATTTACAACTCAGTTGCTCTTACCAAGTCAGGATTACAAAGAAATAGTTTACTTAATCTGTTAGTGACAGCATTCAAGCACACCTTTCCTCAGCAGGCCATGTGAACCATGCAATAGCACAGAAATCAAATGACTCACCCAGGCACAGTACGAATCACCTACATGCCCATACCCTTAATCAGGGCAATTCATAGTCGACAGGGTTTGAACCTGCGCAGGGAATCCCCAATGGATTTCTAGCGCCATCGCCTTAACCACTCGGCCACGACTACAGCGCACGATTAGCCCTTCTGCACACACTGCCGAGCTTCAGCACCCGAACTATTGCGTCTATAATAAAATCTGTCAGCTGAAGTGCTGTCCAATTAAAAAAAGACTACAAAATAAAAGGCATGATACCGTAATGCAACATGCTTTGAATGTAGTATCCTATTTTGACTATAACAAAAATTTGCTTAAATACTTTACTATAACCTAGATCCAAGATAGCGTCGCAGCAGTAGACGGCATATGGACACCAAAACAGGCGGTGTTCATGTCTACACATGCCATACATTGCTGGATATTAAGAAACATTCAAAAACGGCCTTGCAGGATGACATGTTGGAGATGCTACCAGTCCTCGGGCTGCTGCGAAAAACAGGCCTCAGTCCTTGGCGTTAGCGGGCGAACACATTTGTTTTCACAACATAAGAAAGAGCCTCAGTTTTGTAATTTCTTGCCAGAGAATATTGTGTGCACTTTGTAATAGATTGGGCAGATTTCTGTGGAAACAGGCGCACGACGTCACATGCGCGGTCGAACCAGACTTTCGCAGTTATTTGTGATTAGCATAAACACGCCCTTAATCTGGGCCTGCTGAGAGGTCAAACAGGAAGCAATTCGTAATCAGGTGGATTTTAACCTGCAAAGAGAAACCCCAGTGGTCTTCTAGACCTGCACCTTAACCACTCGGCCACGACCACTACACACTACGTTACCTACTGCACACACTGCGGAGCTGCAGCACGTGAAATATCGTGTCCATAACTTTAGGCCAGGACTATTACAATGTCGGGAAATACACTATTAATTAAACTGTTTAATACATTTATATCTGTAATCTACATCTTGCAGTTTCTCCATAACGATGAAGCAAAAAAGGGGAAAGTCAGTCAAATGTCTTTATGCCAGTGATGTAATATACAAAACCACAGATGAAAAGGCAGGACCAAACAAAAGGCAGGTTGCTGCCAGAAGTAGACGCAGTCTACCCTACTGTGTCCTGATTTGACTGTAATATTTTTCTAAAATTGGATTTCAACACTTGGAGCTTCAACATCTCAGCTGCCCCGTTTTGTGGTCAGAGGGCTTGCCTGGAAGAAGACCACATCTCACAACATAATGAGCACTAAGAGGCAGACCCAGATTATAAAGGGACTGTGTGTCTATAGTTTTATAATACATCTTTCTGCCCATGTGTGCAGTTTAGGGGTCTGAATAACAGGGCAGCAAGGTGGATTATAGGTGGCCTTTGTTGTTCACATCACCCCAGAGCCCTGTGTGGTCTTCATCTGGGCCTGCTGAGAGGACAAAGTGACTCGTAGTCGCAGTGTCCATCAATAAGGTAAGAAACAAAACCTGTTATTAACCCAGATATTCTCAAATTTATTGAAACGTGCACGTCGACCAAGCATGGCATGCAGCGATCACACTAGCTAAACAAACCAGACTTCAGGGGTAAAAGGTGCCTGGACATGGTACGGATCACCTAGCGTTAGCAGACCCTGAATCTTAATGTGGGCCTTCGGGACCTCTCGGGCACCAGTTTTTTATTTTTATTTTTAAACTAAAAATACAAACCACAGATGAAAAGTCAAGACAAAACAAAAGCAAGGTCCTGCTTTTGTTTTAAACCTTGTCAAAGTTAATTAGTGCAATTTCTTGCCTTCTTAATATGTTTGAGATAGTCAGGTGTGTTGTGTTGAGGTAGTGTTAGTATACAGGAAATAGCCCTGTTCCACAACTGTAGTAATCTATACTACCTTATGTTACCTTTTTATGTGTCCTAATTACATAACACCGTTCCATGTATTCTGTTACTCCCCAAGCCTGTTTATGTCAGCGCTCTCTGATTTCTCTGAGAATATGAGACCCCGTCCTCCTTGATGTTCTCGACGCTCGACAAGTTGTATTTCACCCGTGTAGCTGAGGTCCGGCCTCTCTTAGTGTCAGCCCATGGGTTGCAACGTGGTCAACCAATGTTGCTTGAATCACATCTGATGCTTTTGATCCTCATTTTCTTTATCCACATCCTCCTCCAGGTCTACCTCTACCTCTACTGCAAATGAAAATAAAAACTGCAATGAAATCGCCAGATTTCTGTGTAATATTCCATTTGGTCACACGGTGGCGACAGAGACCAGAAAATCATTAAACACTTCTTAATCTTTCTTTCTTTCTTTCTTTCTTTCTTGCCTCCTCCTCCTTCCTCTTCTTTTGTTGTTGTTGTTGTTCTTCTTCTTCTTTTTCTTCTATTTTCTGTTGCTAGTGTTATAAAATGCAATGATTTTAGCTAAACCTCTACTAGGCATCTACCCAGGAAAAAAACATGGAAACTTCACATAAACTATCAAGAATTTTCTTGAACAGTATTGGCAATATTAGAAATACAAAAAAGTTATATATAATTATTTATTAATAATGATAGATAGATAGATAGATAGATAGATAGATAGATAAACTTTATATATCCTGTGAGGGAAACTGTTATGTTACAGCAGCACAATGAAAGAATAACAATGAAAGGAAAAACAGAATAGGAGATCAGCAGGACAAGACACTAAATATGAAATAAGAAGTACAGATATGTACAGTATATACATGAAAAATCAGTAAGAACAGACATGGAAAACAATTGGCAGAGGATAATATGTTCATAAAAATAATGATAATAACAATGATGAAGTCACCTGCTACACAGAGTTATACAGTGTCATAGCAAATGTAGGAATGATTTCCTGAAATGATCTTTATGACACACGAGCCGAACGAGTCTGTTGGAGAAAGAGCTTCGCTGTCTTTGCAGTGTGTTACACAGAGGGTGCGATGGATTGTCCATGATGGAGTGCAGTTTGTTCGGTGACCTCTTGGTCCCCACTGACTCAAACGTCTCCATGTTTTGACCCATGATAGTTCCAGCCTTAAGAATGAGTTTATTGATCCTGTTGGCACCTCTGGCAGTGATGCTGCTCCCCAGCAGACCACAGCACTGTAGATGACTCGCAACCACAGACTGAAGCTATAGCAATGTTAAAAAATGTGCCAACATTTCCTTTACGCTTTAAAACAGTATCCAATTTTCAGAAAACACTGAATATTTGGTAATGTTTTAACTAGTATTTTTTTAGATTTGTTTTTCTAGACATATCACTATAATTCTATTTAATATTCATGTAAAAGCTTTTCTATTTTCACCCCTTAGTATCCATATGTGAGCTTTACAATTCTAAAACAAAAAATAAATTTATATTCATATAGACGTTTAACACATGACATCGTCACAACTTCTATATCATTAATAGAGGAAGGAACCTTGAAAGGAACCAGACTAATTATACAAAATGATCTGTAACTGTAAATGGACAAAAAGTACATCATTCATTAATAAATAATTTTTTTTTAAAAACACTCATTGCCAAAGTACTGCTGTATAAGGAAAATAAAACACTTTTATGACATACTGTTATAGCAAAATAATCCACTTCAGGGTGTTAAGAGTAATTCCTCTTTATCACACCAACCGCTGTTGATTATTTTTCTACATAAGCACACCCACAAGTGTTTTAGTCCTTACGTGTAAGATATAAGACTTTTCCCCAATCTACAATTGGCTGATTATTTTGAAAAGAAAAGAAATAAATGCATGAAAAAATTGAGTCTTAGATTTAGACTTAGAATTTTAAATGGCTTTTTCCATTTTCTGGCTCCTCCGTGATGCTTATATTTAGAAATATTTAGCTTGCATGATTTGATAGCGTAGCTTCAGTTCAAGAAAGCTGTAATGTTTCAAAACAGACAGAGAGAGGTAGGTAAATATGAAAAGTTGTCCCAGTGGAAATAAATCTCTCTAAGCGTATTTATGATGATCGGCTACACTTTCCTGCACTCAGAAGTTGCTTAATATTCCGTTGTTTGCCCCGAGACCAGCGGCCATGCTCAGCTGCCCCTCTCATCACCCATTCCTCTGGCTTGCCATCTTTTTTCCTTTTTTTTTCATCAAGCACCCACTTGCACTCATTTTGATGACATCATCTGAGCTGTCAGTCTTGTTCGAGCTTGCCCCAGAAGGCTCGCCGGTGTCACGCACTGTTGCACACCAATATCACAGTTGGGCTGTTTTGTCTCGCCCGGCCTCGTCTCCCCTACAGTCCTGCTTTTCACAGGGCAGATTATAGCTGATGACTTCATCTTAATCACATTCACTTCATTTCCTCTATCTGCTGCTTTCCATACCATGCACAGGGGGACTAAAACTTACACTATACTTTCCTCTTGGTAACAAGTAACAATTTATTAACTTGTTTTAAAGGCCTAATTTAAGCAGTAACCTGCATTTAAATTCTAAATAACTTGCAATTAGATGAAAATAGATGGCAATCAAATACCCAGATGATAAAGTATACTAAGATAGCTTTGTTACAACACTTTAAGAGGCTAATGTCCTAATATTAGCTTGCTAACAACCTTTGTTAGTGATTTACACAATATACTGTAATAATTAGGAGCCTAATGTTAGCTAGCACACTAGCAAACTTGGCTAGTGAGTTACACAATATAATAGTTAGCTAGCCTAGCACTCTAGCAATCTTGGCTAATATTTACACAATAATTTCGCTAGCATAATGTTAGCTAGCTCACAAGCAAATTTGGCTAGTGATTTACTCAATATAATAGCTAGCTAGGCTAAGGTTAGCTAGCACACTAGCAAACAAGGCTAGTATTAACAAATTAATTAGATAGCCCAATGTTAGCTAGCACACTTGCAAACCTGGATAGTGATTTACACAATATAATAGTTAGCTAGCCTAATGTTAGCTGGCACACTAGCAATCTTGGCTAGTATTTACACAATAATTTCGCTAGCATAATGTTAGCTAGCTCACTAGCAAATTAGCTAGTGAGTTACACAATAATTCGATATACTAATGTTAGCTAGCAAACTTGGCCAGTGATTTACACAATATAATAGTTAGTTAGCCTAATGGTAACTCGCTTATTAACAGACTTGGTTAATAATTTACACAATATAAGAGAACTCATAGCTAAGCTAGCATATTACTTGCTGTGTTTACATTGCCTAGCTTAGATAATGTTGCTAAACTGTTGCTACGCTGATGTTTTGGATGTTTTAGGGGACAAATAGCTGTTCTGTTTTCACCCATGTGCCAAAAGGCTCATATTTATATTACCTCTTTATTAGTAGTTTGGAATTTTATAATTCCAAGCAAGTTATAGCTAATTTTACGCGTGTGTTCAGGACTGTATGACTCACATCACTGCCTAGTGTGTCTTAAACACAATCACAATCTTTACACACTATTGAACTTTGGAGCTCAAATTCCCTGAAGAGTCTGGGGGCACTTGTGACCTTGCTGGCTAAGAAGCGCACACACACACACACACACACACACACACTTAGACAAACACTCCTCCAATGATTGTGGCTGGAATCCAGTGCTGTAGCGCTGTCCTCGAAAAAGTGTGTGGGAACACTGGAAATCCGAAACCTTGACCTGACAGCGCTCATTAACAGAAGACTTGTTGAAATTTTACCCCTCACAATACTCATGCACCATCATCATCATCATCATCAACATCATCATGCTGTCAGTGGTAAAACTCCAAGGAGATATGGAGTACCTCTTATATCTCATTTCCAATAACAGCCTGATAAATAAAGCCTAACAATGCATTATTATTTATTTATTTATTAATCTTTGTCAGGTCCGATGTTGGAGCTTGGATTACACGTGAGAGGAGGACATCGAACAGATGAGCAATCGGAGAGTCTGAGCCTGTCTCGATAAACTCAGATAAGAAGCAGGTGTCCTTTATTAAAAGGGAAATGTCAGGTTGAAATGTTATACACAAGTCTTAAGAACCTAAGAACAGAAATCACTCAGAGCTAGTCAGAGTAAAGCTCCCAGATTGAGCAATGCATCGGCTCAGAACATCAAATCAATAAAATCATTTCTCACATTTATGCATGTTGTTTTGGCACGGTATCAGCTTCCTGTCAGACAGGAAGTGTAATTAAAGGAACGTCTTGCATGGCCTTTACAACAGCAAAGGCTTTCTCTGATAATTTCTCTTGAATATGTCAGTGATGCTCTCCATCTCACAGCGATCACCTTCCACCATGGAAACACTCGCTCTCATTAGCCTAATGGAAGTACGTCTGAAACACCAAACTCTTTTTCTTAGCACAGCATTTAACCAATACGGGAATTGCTTTAATGGCTACTATTGTGCAATTTGAATAACACGTGAGATTTGTTCTTCTTAAAGTAGACACGCTGACTGTGTGTAGGATTCTCACCTGCAAAACATGAATCCACTGAATAAAAAGATGCCTTAGATGCTTTTGTAAGTTTAAATAGCAAGGTTTACATCTAGTGTATTCATTAGAGTTGGGCTACGTGGACATAGTGAGGGTTTCATGCTGAAATTAGGCACATTTTCTTCACTGCTAAGCAAACTGAATGAACACAAACATTGGCACTATTTTATTAATTTAACAAAAATTGTGAATTAAAAGTTTGAAAATTTAGCACACATTACGTTAACATTAAGTAACATGACGTTAAGTTATGTCTGCGTACAGTTTATTAAATACCAGAACACTGTATATAAGAAAACATGAATGCAGCATAACAGCATGCTCTGCATCAAGTGCTATTTTATAAGTGGCTGAATAAAGAAACTTAATCCAAATTTGAAGTGGTGCATGTGAATAATGAACACCAGGTCGATACAGACTTCTATTATGTGTTTATTTTTGTTTATCATCAACATTTTATTTTTTTAAACTGTCTCTTGCTTTTATGTTCCATCATATTAAATTTGATAACGGAAACTCAAGGCTCATTTTCTAGCCTTCATTTTTTTCAGGCTTAAAGGCAAGTGACCACTCTGAAACCCCCCATCTTGAACGCTTCGACTCAAAAAAATCTGGCAACTTTGGAGCTACATGGTGATTTTTAGCATCTGAATGGACCAATAGAAAGCAGCTGCGTAATCTGATTCTGAATACGCATAACTTTCCCTGTGTCAATATTGACCTTTTGAACTTAATTTGCTGAACACAGTAAGACAAGCATTAGTGAGTGTAAAGTGTTAAACATTAGTCAGCATGAAAGATTCTTGAAATATTATATCTGATGTCTAAAAGAAAGACAAATACAAAACAAAACAAAAAAACTGACCTGGTAGTAAACTGACCAGTTAGACAATAATAAAATTATAAAATGATAGAAATGATTAAATAATCTAAAACAAAGCTATAATAAGGATAAAAAAAGAGACAGGAAAGATTCTGGATAACGTATTTAACCTCGCATATGAGCTATGGTGCAGACATAAACCTTGATATTTATGACATGTCCTATTGTTGAATAATGACAACAAATAGGTCATTTTTTTTTTTAAATATCCATATATCCATGTACTCAAGAAATGCTTAATTATTAACTATTTGTCAAGTCATGTTTTAAAAAGAAATATACTGTAAATCGTATACAAATAATTGCAGGCTTTCAAGAAATTAAAGTCTTATTTTAGCCATAGGATAACATACAGACATCACAGCAACATCAAAATCATGGAAGTGTAATGGATTATGTATGGATCCTCATACTGTACAAACTTCAGTTCAGTGAGTATTTGTCACGTGTTTTGAGATCACCATTTGCGTGCATTTTTAAAATGTACATCATGATGCTAATCAGAAGAAACAAATATAATCAGACACTTAGCAGAAGAAACAAATATCAAGGAATATTGAACAGAATTTAGTGAAACAGCATATGAATGATGACTCAGAATGATTGGAGTTGATCTTCAGTGTAGCGTGTGTCCAGCAGGTGGCATTTTTGGCCAAGCTAAGTGGTGTGTTCTCCCAGACTCCAGACCCTCTTTGGTTCCTTTGGTGTAATATTCAGGAAGCAGTTCCTCATCAAGCTGTTTTGCTTTTATATATATTATTTTTTATATATTAGAGTATATCCGTTATTTGATTTTCCTTCATAACTACTGAACAATTTCTGTGAACGTATAATATATATAATGCATCTACTGTACCCTTAATATTGTACCAATATTTTCGAATTTAAGTTTTTTCTTTAACTTTTTTTAAGTTCTGTGTATACAGCATGTTGCATGCAATACGTAAAACTGGTGATTTAGATTTAGGTTGTACAGATTGAGTTTTACGCTGCAAAAAATAGTTTTATACTGAACATATAAATAAGAACAGCCATTTTTGTCTCTTAAAGCTGTTTTACAAATCATTCACGCTTCTGTAAGCAGATAAGACTTACAATATAGTAAAAACAATATAATATAAAAAAACATGAAACAAAGCTCTAATACGCCAATAACATTGCTCTATTCACCACTTATAGACTCACGTATTAGCTATGACGAGCAGAGAAACTGCTACCATCCCAAAGTTGATTATTTTATAATAACACCACACGTTTTATTCCTCCAGAGCATTTTCCCAAAGATTACACATTTCTGTTAATGAAAGAACAGCACGTAGAACTTTTTTTTTTCTGTTTATATCCACAAAACAAGTTATGTTATAGAATCCGGTCCCTCTCACCAGCATGACTTTTTTTTCTCTCTTGAATTTAATAAGACAAAAACAAACAAAGAAAAAAAATCCCCAAAACCCCGCTGTTTGTCATGTTACCAAGTGCTGAAGACATTTTCCACACCTTGTTACAAAGTGCTGACGCTGGAGACTCCTTCCACAAATGTGACATAATACAGAAAATGTCACCATATCAACAATTATACATTTTAATTCAATGTAAGTTTAGATTTTATTTGAAAGGTATTTGTGTGTATTGATATCAAAGATCTGGTTGCAATTTTAATTTGAGGTTTGGTGATTAATCATTTATAATTGAGTAATAATAGTTCGTTTTGCTGTCAAATACTCCATCTCTTAATATATTAGCAATATGCATTAATTAAGCATTAATTAATTAATTAATTAAAATAATTAATTATTTTTGGAAAAAGAAATATTTTACATTCTCAACTCTTAGTTTGACTATTAAATATTAACTATAATAAACATTTAGTCTTATATCTAAATATTGTTGAGTAAGGTTTTGAGCCTTATATCTAAATATTTTAATTACATCATATTTCTTAGACTTGGATCCTTACATAATTATGAAGCTTTCATTATTTATTACTTGGTTATAATTGGGTTAGCTTAACATGTTATCATAGACTTTCACAAGCCTCTATAATAATTCCCAAATACATTAAAATATGCTTGTGGTTTTTTTTTCCTGGAGGAAAATCTACTTTTTTTTTTTGTCGTGGATTACTACTCATTTCCACGACACGTCTCAAAACGTTTCCGAGGCTGGTACAGTACTGTTTTCATATATTCTATCTATATATTTCTACTCTTCGAGTCAAGTGGGTTTTATTGTCATCCCAACATAATAACTCATATACACTGATGAGAAATTTTAAATGCAAAATATGCGATAAAGATACATTAATTCAGCAGGACTCTAGAACGGTAGATGTTTAATCAGACGTAATATTCACACCGATTCAACCAAGTTACACAGAGAAATGAGCGGAACATCTAGCAGGCAAGCAAGCCTCGGCTCAAATCAAAGCTGTAAGAACATAAGGAAATCTGTAAACACTAACCTCGCCCCCTCTTCCTACAGTTACCCATGCAAACTTTTTATTACTTGTCACATTATGAAGATGAAGTGGAGAAAGAATCTCTGCATCAGCTAATAGAAACTCACGATTAGGCTGAAAAGTTCTTATGTAATATCACAAGAAACATGCTTTGCTTTTATTCTGCTGTGTGAGCATAGATCCTTGCCGTGCTCTCTCTCTCGCACTCTCTCTCATCACGTCTATTGATCCTGCTACACTCACAATTCACAGGCAAATCAAACCTACTGTCTTTACGTGAAAAACTGTGATATCTGTCGCAAAGCTATTTTTGCTAGGCCAACAGGACTTGCAAAGCTAAGCATTTATCTGACCACAAGATGATGATTACCGGTAGCTCACTGGTCTTAAAACTCATTTCCTCTCGGTTTTCCTGGTGGTCATTTGGACGCTGGAGTGAAGAATCCATGCAAGGCTCTTAGCATGCATGCATGACTGCTAGTGCATTAAGGCCAGCCTTATCACTTCCACTTATACCTCCAGTTTTACATATTCTCAGACTTTCTCCGCCTGTTCTGCAGAGTAATCGAATGTTTTTTCCTCCATATTGCTTTATCGTATTCCCCCCCACCCCCAGCTTCCCTCGTACACACACGGTCATTACCCTTCCGTGTGTGAGCGAAGACCGGCTCGTCCAATTACGGCTCGTGCCTCTCTATTCATCTCTGAAATGGGCTGAAACAAATCAATAGTGCTGGGGAAAGCGGTTTTATATAGGCAGTTATGAACTCATAAGCTACAGTATGTCTCATTTCATTTCAGCGGCAGCTGAGACCTCCGCTCGCTCTCCTCCCTCCCTCCTTGCTCTCGTCGAGCCCTGCAGGGACCATTATGAGAATCATAAATAATACGAGCTAATGAGATATGAATTGATTATGTGGGGAAAAGCCTGACGCTTCTCATCCATCACTCTAAATGATGTTTAACAATGGATTACCAGCCAATAATTCCCCCAATATGAGATTAAATAAAATAGCTGGGGTTGTTTTCAGCAGGCTGCTCTCGCTCTCTCTCTCTCTCTCGTTCTCTCTCTCTCTCTCTCTCGCGCTCTCTCAGTGGAGGTAAAATAAATCTGCTCAATTACTGTACCAGCGATCCGTTTTTCACCGCTAAGGATATTATTATTTCATTTAGGTCTTGTTCATGCATCATAGATTATTTCATTTCGCCCAGTCAATAAGGAGAAGTGCAGTATTTTATTTTCTCCGCCGGGGAAACACAGAGAGAACGCCGAGACCTTCCATGACAATGTGAGAACTTCGAAATAAAAACCGTTTAAACCCGTGTAACTTCCGCATTTCATATTATTTAACTCTTTTCTAGTTCTTCAGCTTATTGTAGCATTACATACTGAACCTCAGGCATGTGACAGACCTGAACTCCGAGCCTCTTCCTCAAACGCTGATCAATCGAAACTGAATTATTGGTTCCTATAAGGTGATTTGGAACATCACCTCGGTTCCAGGGAACACTGGAAATTGGATAACGTTTGTTTCCCCGCCAACCAGAGACACTTCTTCTGAATCAGATTAAAGCTTATGTTCGAGCAGTGGCTCAAATTTCTTATTTCTTATCTAATGACATCAGACTGTGTCTTGAAGGGCTTTGGTGTTGTGATCTGCGCTAATCCACGCGCCACATTGTGTGATGTGAAGCAGATCTTACAGACAAACATTTCCATTTTCAGCGAATTTTGAATACGTTTAAGATGGAAATCCAAGGACTGGAATTCACAAGTGATGCCAGTTGTATTCGTTGAAGTATAATTCTTCTAGAGGCCCTTTAATGTTTGCTAATTTAGTTTAATCGTTCTATCCATGTTGGGTTTTGCTTTAAATTGAAATAAACACATGCTACCTAAGATCTCGACAGATGCGTCGATTTTTGCAAATAAAATATGCGTTTGCTTTGTCTAGAGGAAAGTCAGACACATAAACGTCTGCCTTCATGTTTGAAGTCCATTTTCTTATTTTGTCTCACGCTCCGTGACACTTAATATAAACGTCACCTCTTTTAGATAAGAAAGAATGCGAAGCAAAAGACGGCTGACGCTAAGATTTCTTACCCAGGCGATTTTCTTACCCTTACTTCTTTCTTACGAGAAGCCTTTGCTTTCTTCGTTGTGCAAATGAAAGAAAAAGTAGATGATGTGCTAATTATTAAATCTGTTAATTAATATTCAATTATTAATCTGTAAAAAAAAAAACATTAGCAAGATAGCTAACGTTAGCACCACATCCACATCACTAGACACACTCTTATAAAAGTAGAGATGAATGTAGAACCATTAAGGGCTCTTTGGCATATGATAGAACGTGTGCCTGTTGGAAAGGGTTCCAAACAAGAACCCTTTCAGGAAGCTGAGAACCCTGAACTATACTGTGCAAAGAGCTGATTTTCATGTAGGCATGATGCGTTGGTGGTTAAATGCGTTATTATAGTTTATTTCTTGGTTAAAAGCTAAGAACCCAGAAATAAAAATAAATAACCTTGAAATAGATTCTATCCAGCACTATTAAGGGTTTTTAGTGTTTCTTTCACTCTGGAAGAGACTATTTGACAATCAAAACCCTTAACTACGAAAGGAATCCGTAAAGGACCCAAAATGTCTGTAACGTGTTTGTTACATTTGAATAAAAAAATATTCAAGGTTCGTGAGTTTGTAATGTCTGAGAGAATGCTATGTTCTGCTTAGCATCTTACAAAAGAAGGATTTTTCTATCAGAGAGAATTACACCGAGATTGCATTTTGTTTCAAGTGAAAGAAAAAAGAAAAGTGAGATTAGAGAAAGGGTTGGAAATCATCTGGAGTTAGAGTCTATCTTGCTGGAGGACAGCACATGGAGCGAGGGCTAATATCAGTGTCATCTAAGTGTTCAGCACACAGGCAGTGTGTAACAGTACACCGGGTCGATGTATGGATCCAGGAGCGTGAGGCCGGGGTGTTAGCCCTCATGAGACTCTACCAAAGCTCGGGCTTCTTCTGTGAGTTTTGAGTGACCCACGAGAGAGCCTCAGTAATCAAACACAATCCAAAGCAATCGCTCCACTGAGCGCAGCTCCATGTTTGATTTCAAAACCGCAAACGCTGCTGTGTCTTCAGGACAAAAGAAAGAAAGAGATGATAACGTGCAAACGCCAATCAGTGAATTAAATACATTTATTCAGTGTATTAACCACACGACCGTTATAGTCTCTAAAGGACTGTTTTACATCAGTGACACACAAAGTACCACATCTAATACTCTAAACAATGTGTAGTAAACCGTACATTTCTGTAATATAAGTACGGAATATAACACAGCGGGATGTTTTTTTAACTGATTTATTTTCCCATAACTGAAGTGCTTTATTCCTAATATATGGCAGAGAGCGTTAAGGAAAAAAATGCCTTAATATTAATTAGTTCTTGTTCTCATCAACGACACAGCAGCTATAAAGAGTCGTTTCCTCACCAATCACTTTTCTGTCTTTTGAAGTCCAGAAATCCTCCCTTTATCTCGGAGTGTTACGAAACACTGACACTGGAGAGTCCTTCCAAAAATCCTAGCAGAAGACTTCACCATATCGACGATTACACTCATTATGAAATGTAGTATAATAGATTTCACTGCTGAATTCTGGCCTGTGGTTTTCTCTCGGATAGGTCACATGACCACACAGCATTCTAGGAATTAATACTCTCTAATTTTACAAATTAACACCACATTTAAATCCCATTGTTATAGAAAGCATCTAGCTATTTCTCCCCTTATAATGATGTCCGTTCACCTTTATAATCTCTTTTCTCTTTGACGCAGACATCTCCGGTATAAACTGCTGAGTAACTTATTAAATATTTAATTATAAGAGAAGACCACATTGTGCTAGTGAGAAAAATGTGCTTAAAAAATAGTAGAGATATCCGATTAGAAAACACCACCTAGCTACGTTTATGCTTCTTTAAAGTGAAGTGTCTGAGATTATTAGCAAGATATTAGCTAGAAAGCGTGGCTAGAAATGTGTCTTAGTCAATGTTTAGCTACTGTACGTTTATTTCTAGCTCGATAGCGAAGATCGCCATTACATATTAGAGTGAGTGTTAGCTTATAAAAGCACTTAGCTGTATTTGTTAGCTAATATACTTAACAGGAGCAAGATAGCATGATAGTGTTTGCATCAACAGAGTTAGCATGTTGCCAGGCTTTACGAATGTAACTTTTTCACTCTGCATTACTGATCATAATTAAACGTATCCGAGCTTAATGTTTCACATAATCACAATCGCATACACTGTGGCTTGCTAAAACAAAGTAAATAGCATTACAGTGAAAAATTACACTGAAGTATTATCGCAAGTGTTGCAATTTGTTACTTTCCACCTCTGGAAACCAGGGACAACATGTCTCGCTTACTTTTTCTCTCCCACGGCAACAAAAACGAATAAACAAATGATCTGATTCCTGTGGTGAGTTTATCTTGTGTGTCTTTATACCTTCTCTCTTCTTATCGCAGCCATACAAATCTCCCCAGCGCGGCCACCATCATTTTTCACCCGCGTAGCTATCAAGTGCCTTTGCTCCCTGCATATTGAAGTACCTTCAGGATCAATACAGTGGCTATGCCTTCGGAAGGCAAAATAAACCGTAACTCAGTAATGGCCAAAACCTGCCGTCTGTTATATGGCGCGACGTTATAACTATAACGTGCATACTCTCCACATATCATTTTGAAATGTTCTATAGGCTGCTGCTCAGGCTTCAATAGGAATTCACTTCACAGCAGAGCGCGTTAGTTCACCGTCTCACCATACGTCCTTCTCTGTTTTAAAATCCGAATAGCTGTAAGTCAAACATTTCACTTTTCTTCATGTCAGGTCTCCTAATAGATTTCCCTCAGCTCAAGGTGCCTTTAAAGTACACACCGAGCACTCTAAGCTGCTTCACTAAGTTTCAAACAACGTGATCCGACACCTCAGAAAGGAGGGGGAAAAAAATCAATTTCAACCAATCAGCAGGAAAAGATGAATTATATTCCCTCCATAAGGAGCAAGGGACGAAATAATAGAATGCCCCCACCTTCCCCATGCGCACACACACAAGTCCCACAATAAAAAGGTTGAGGAAAGGATAACAAACAAGTGGTCAAGATTTGCTGCCTTTCACCATCCCTCTTAAGTGGTAATAGGATAACCCCGGACACGTCGTAGGCCCTATCAGGCCGGCCCTCACACTCGACCCCTGGGTGAGACAGGAAAGGGCCGCTTTGTTTGCCTCAATCGGGTTCGCCGTGCCTCTCCGTAATGAAGTGACCCGGAGTAATGGAAAGCCCTCGGCCCCCGCTCAGATGATTTTCACCCGGATAAGAGCAGTGGATCCTGATTCAGAGTCACAGTTCATTTCATTTTTCGCCTCTGATGAGATCTCGCTGCCATCTGATAAAATTGAACAGCCATTACCGGCGCAAGCTCTTGGCTCCTAACCGAAATCCTATACGCTCCACTTCGTCAGCAGTTTTTGAATTCCTCGTCACCAGGGGTCGAGCGGGATGATAGGAATAATCTGCCGCGACCGAGATTGACAGTCCATTTCAGAAATCAATATTTACAATTTACTCCTTTCAAAGTTCATTCTGGGGAGAAGATTCCATATTATCCCTCCCCAAATAAGCTGATCATATCGGGCCCCGGCCGCCGGAATGAGTTTTCCCAAAACGTGAATTTTTTGGTAAAAAAATCAATGTCGGCATTGTGCGCTTTAATCTGGCTCCTCTGATGACAGTAAATCTTTATCTTTTTATGGGCTAACGGCAGAGGGGGCCGCTGACACCATTTCCTCCCAGAACAAAAGCCCTCGGCCCGCTTTTTCGGACGCGCCGAGATACATGGAGGCCTAATGCGGCTGGACACGACTCCGACGGGTCATTAATCAGATATGGTGACAGCCACCTCTTTCCTCGGGGGTCCTCAGGAGCAGAGAGAGGGAGGAATGCGGTGAAAGGAGCGAGCGGATGAGGAGGAAGGCTTCTCGGAGTGTGTGAAGTGAAGCACATTTGAAACGGAGGCTTGGGACTCCACCTCTCCTGAAGCTCCATTAAAAGACCCTCTCGTTTTGTTTTAATTCCAGCTGATTGGCAACATCTAAAACTCATCTGTACAAATTGGCCCCGCTGGTTAAGTGGTACCCGATGGAGGACGGTTCTCTAGAGAGAGGTATCATTTGTGTCCTCTCTGATTCCACTCTGTCATTCATGTTCGTTTGGACATAACACGAGCTGATTGTTCTCTAATTTGAATCCCTCTTGTTTAGTGATAGTACCTCGTTCCCTGCTAAAGGGCGGTGTGTGATCCTGATTAATGCCTATTTAAAGCCATTACAGGAGAAGAGCAGTGTTCCAATTTCCACCAATCAGTGCATTAAATCATGCAAAGGGGACTCGATTAGCCCTCTTCAGACTTCAGCATGAGGCAGACTTTCTCCATCCTGTTTCGTTTCCTGTTGCTCGTCCAGAAACTCCTGCCACATTAGTCTGGATCTCATGATTTTATATTCACCTGAGACACATCAACATTCCTTTCATAAATATCGTAAATCTCATTAACAAAAATTACACCATATCAATACTTATCTTCTTTTTGTTAATTAACTTTTAAAAAAACCCTGTTTATTATTAGACTTACATCATGTGCCATACAAGTCCTTGTGAATTAGTTGTTTTAACATATTATAAACATTACGTACTGTAAACCTTACAGCCAGAAGCGCTGTCAGAGCTGCTAATATAGAAAACTAATCAACACCTTCTAGCCAATCAGATTAGAGAATTCAACTGTGCTTATGCAAATATTGCAACACAATGGGGTTTTGCTATTAAGCATATATTTACATATTCGCAGCCTGGAAATTAGCCCCGCCCCCAGGTAGAACAGCTTACAGTTTGCGTTCAGCAAGAAACAAAATATTCATGAAACAAACCTCATCATGTTATAGAATAAAGAAGACGAAACACATGGTGCACTCTTAGACAAAATGTTCCACATCTGTAATCATCTTCCTATCTTCTTGTCTTGGAACCCTTTTATATAGTGAAACACTTAGTTATAGGGTTCTACACAAAACTTCAGTGTTCCCGCAGACGGAATAAACGGAAGAACATTTAAGGGTGTGTTACATGTGTTACACTCATAAAACAAAGAACATTTTCTAGGGTGTCTTGAAATGACTAGATTTGTCCTGATGTTGTATATAAAGCACATACTAGGGTCAATATATAATTGAGGGAGTTTTCATGTCCATGAGATTTATCTCGCAAACATGCTTATTAAAATAAAATTTTA
>JAQMYM010000018.1:2685458-2727446 GCA_030014255.1 Parauchenoglanis ngamensis | reverse complement strand
GGGGAGAACATGCAAACTCCGCACAGAAAGGCACCCTGGGTGACCCAGGGATCGAACCCAGGACCTTCTTGCTGCGAGGCGACAGTGCTAACCACCGTGCCACCGTGCCCATGTGAAGTTTGTTTTATTTGTATTCAGTCATTTAATTGTAACTGATTTTAAAGACTTAAACCTACATAAGCACAGAATTATTGTGGAAAATGTAATGTCATGTCCTGTCGAGGGTTCTCAAATCTAGTCATGTGCACACCAGCTCACTCTCATGCTCAGACCTGTATGTTTCTAAGCCTTTTTATTCAAATGGATTGCAATTACAATTTATAATTTGGAGTCCAAACAACAAGGTTTCTGCTAGAACTGGGCATATTTCCTAATCTGTAGCAGATACAGAAATTTATCCACAAAGCCAAAGAAAATATACATTATCAAACTGAACAAAGCAGTCACTATGACAAGTAATACCTTGTGAACTATGATTTTTTAAATGTAGGTAGGTAGGTTTATGTCACTTGTTATGACGTGCTTATGCGGTAAGGGTATAGCACAAAGACATTATCCGTATCCAGTTTTTGTTCTACAAATATCCATATAAGAATGTGTATTTTGAGTTAAACTTGAAGTGGGTGTGGCCTAAACCAAAACACTACCCCTATCCCAGCACTTTCAGCATGGTGAGTGAGTGCTACACCACTCGAGTTCACAATTGGTCTTAAATAGTTAAATTTTAGTTGGTTCTATTTTCCTAAATACCAGGCAGAAACTAAGGATGAACAAGCATTCATGTTTGCATTCAGTGATGCAGCTGTTCAGAATGCTCTCAATATTTTTTTGGTAGAATGTGGTGAGGATGGGTGGTGGGAGATGGGTTTTCCTCAGCTTTCGCAGGAAGTAGAGACACTGCTGGGCTTTCTTGGTTTTGTAGCTGTGGTAAGGGACCAGGAGAGATTCTCCGCTAGGTGACTATCAAGGAATTTGGTGCTCTTGACAATCTCCACAAAGGATCCATCGATGTTGAGTAGAGAGTGGTCGCTCCGTGCTCTTCTGAAGTCAACAATCATCTCTTTTGTTTTGTCCATGTTCAGAGACAGGTTGTTGACATTGGACCAGTCCGTTAGCTGCTAAACCTCTTCTCTGTATGCTGACTCATCATTCTTGCTGATGAGACCCACCACAGTCATGTCATCAGCAAACTTTATGATGTGGTTTGAGCTGTTCATTGCTGCACAGTCGTGAGTCAGCAGAGTGAACAGTAGTGGACTGAGCACATAGCCCTGTGGGGCCCCAGTACTCAGTGTGGTGGTGCTGAAGATACTGTTCCCAATCTGGACTGACTGAGGTCTCTCAGTCAGGAAGTCCAGGATCCAGTTGCAGAGAGAGGTGTGCAGGCCCAGCAGGCTCAGCTTTCCAATCAGTTGCTGAGGAATGATTGTGTTGAATGCTGAACTGAAGCCTATGAACAGCATTCGTACATACACGTCTTTATTGTTCAGGTGGGTGAGGGCCAGAAGTAGGGTGGTGGCAATGGCATCATCTGTAGACTGGTGTCCTTGCTGTCCTGGAAGTGGCTATGGATTCTCTGTCCATGTGCACGCTTTGCTTCTCTGATGGCTTTTGGGCTGTTCTCAGGGCTGCCTTGTCACCTGCTCTGGAGGCGGAGTCACGGGTCTTCAACCACTCATCTACCTCTGCAGTCATCCACAGCTTCTGGTTGGCATGTGTAGTGATGTCTTGGAGACAATGACATCATCTATGCATTTGGATGTAGCTGGTCACTGATGACATCTACTCCTCCATGTTGGTGCTGTCGCCAATGGTTGCAGCCTCACTGAACATATGCCAGTCATTGTGCTCAACAAATAGTCCTGAAGAGCGGAGATATCTCCTGCTGGCCTGGTTCTCACCTGCTTCAGAACCAGTTTGGAGCATCTGACTGGAGCATCTGAGTGGTCTGCATGCTGGGATTAGCTCACAGAGCACTTCTTTAGCATTAGCGCTAGGCTAAATATGCACTCTGCCAATGAGCACGGTGGTGAATTCCTGTGGTAAATAAAATGGTCTGCATATAACTGTCACAAACTCCACCAGCAATGAGCAACAACTAGTAAGTAGCACAGATTTCTCACACCATTCTGTGATGATGTAAACACACAAGACACCACCGCAAGTCTTACCGCACAGAGCTGTTCCTCGTCTATTACGAATAATAAAGTTGTATTCAGTTAGATCCCTAATATGTAGGTGTCATGTAACCTCATGAATTACCCTTATGAGTTACCCAGATTTGTTTCCCAATCTTGTACATAAGACAATTTTTTAACCTTGCGAACTTTATTTTGACTCTTTCAGTCAGCTAAATCTCTGTTCCATCAAATAGTGATTTATTTGGACATTTATAAAATGTGGCATGTGAAATGGATTTCATTATAGGAAAAGATGATGATAATGATGCTGGCTACCTCAAAAGATAATTTGGCATGGGCAAAATTGGGAAGCCAAAGCTCCATTACCTTCTTAATCATGCATATCTCCTTTAATATTCATAAAGCACAGCTTGGCTGGCAGTCAGATCCAGATTCATTTCTTCCTATTTAAGTCCCTCATCCCAGCTTTCCAATGCTAGTCCAATTATCAGGAATCTCTGCACTATTCTGAGGTTGTGTCTGTCTATGGAGGTAAAGTACGCCAGACATGCGTTAACAGCCTTGTTAGCTGTGTTCCTTTGCACCTGTCACTTTGTGTCGTCTCTGTAACTCGTCAGACTTCTGCCCTTTTTTTCCGCTCAGGCCTGATTAGCCCAGATTTGAACTGTGGGCTTTAAGATTTGCCAGTGGCCCACTGATCTGAGCCGACATTTTTCTGATTTATACTGTCAGTGGGAAGGACTGCTTCGAGGCTGGGGAGGAAATTGCATCTCCCCAGTGAAGAGAGAATGGGAATTAGAGCCAGGCTGATGCTGGAGTTTAACATGCTGTAAGCTGAGGATGGAGCAAGGATCAGGCTTTTATATGGGCATTGGTATCTTGGTATCTGCTGGGCAAGAAAATATTAGCCGTTGGGAGGTTAATGACTCCGCAGGCGGGGTGTGTGTGTGTGAATGAAAGTGGGTGTGAGAGAATAAAACAGTGAGTGAGGGCTCAAATCCATCTTTATACACAGCATTGAATCCATTTTCTCAGTGTACAGAAGTAAAATCTTAATAGACAGACCTCAGAAAATAAGAAAGCGCAAGTCTCGAGTCCTTAATCCAGTGTTATATTCAAGTTTCATCCCAGGCTTATTTGAAGGATTCCTCAAACCTGCAGATGCAGATTACTACTTTGCGCCACCCACACAGTGTGTATATGCATAACTATGCATAATGGAACAACCTGAACTACAAACACAGCATGGGAAGTTACAGCATACAGAGTACTTTCTGCTAATTCCATCCAAAAGCAAGAAAATGCTTTCTATTATTCAGAAACTGTCCTATTATTCGGTCCACTTCAAGCTTTTTTCATTGCATTATACCACCTGTCTTTCTGCCCTGCATGGCATTCAGGTTCTATTCAGGCCTTTCTGGCAGCATCTCATCTAGATCCATGAGCTGTTCCAACAAATCTACCACTCCACCAAATGAAATCAGCTTTTAATAAGACTGAGGCGGGCAGTATAAACACACCAGAGACTCTATCACGCTGGGATTTGTCCAGACACGTAGGTCTGTTCCTGCAAGGCCATCAGATTTAACACTTTAATTTCAGAACATATCCTAAGAGGTCTTTCACATGTGTGATCTGTTTACTGACCATGGTTATGGGTTACAGCAGGTTTTTAGTGATATTGCTTGGAAAAATATACTGAAAATCTACTTGTTCTTTTTCTTTTGATTCAGTGTTTTATAGATAAACATTAGAGGATACAATGGGTTTCATTCCTGTCATCTCCTGATTTAACTTGATGGAAAACTTGTAAAAGTGGTTACTGGTAAACCAAAGCATGATTTTTTTTTTAATTTGGGGAATTAATTTGATTGTGCAGATTGGATAAAGTGTGAAAGTGCATCAGTTGTTTAAGGCTCTTTTCACATATGCAGTGTTTAGTCCATTTGAGTGGAATCTTGATGAGTTTTCCCCCTCAGTGAGGTTTTTCACAGACACAGACCAAAAATAGTGAACTGAATGTTTGTACAGACAAACAAAAAGATACACAGAATATTTTAATTAGTGTATTTCCCTCTGACATCAGTACAGCCATCCATCCATCTAACAGTTTGTTTAATTCCTGTTCTTTGTTTTCTGTTTTCTGTGGTTTCTACGTGTGCTTGGTAAAGGTATATTTTCCTTTTTGGGAATTTCTGACCAATAAATGAAAGTTTTATGAGTACATTTTAAGCCCTACCTGCCTCTCATGGGGTTTTTGTTTTGGTTCCTTTAATTATATGCAGTGTGAACCCAAACCAAACAGTATACAAACCTAAATTATAAATTTTGCTCAGCTTCAGACTAATACATATCAATACGCCCAATGCAACAGGAAGGAGCTGAAAATTAATACTGAACAGATGATTAATTAATGTAACAGATGAGTGTTATTACATCACATAATCTAAGAACCAGTCATATTCCAGTATGCAAATGCAAGTCATGCAGCACCACCTTACCAGGGGATATTCTCTCAATTCAAAACAATTCAATACTGAACATATAAAAATAGGATCTTAAAAATAATTGAGGTTTAAGCTAGGCTGATGGATTTAGCAACTAGCTCTCATTATTCTGAAATTCAACATGTTTGTGTGAGGTAGGATTGTTTTCACCGGTGACCAAACAAAGGATTGTTTTCACTAGTGCAAATAATGCGTTGTATTAATATAATATTGGTAGAATAGCAGGACCACCATAACATATGGAAAAGACCTTGCATTTGCTGAAGACACTGAGAACACTAAGATATTTGTTTTTACTTGAACATCCTTTAATCCGCATTACACTTGATGCTCAATTATGCAAATATGTGGCAATTTTCAGGTTTCTCTTCCAGGCATCTCTCAAACAGTTGCATTTAAAAACAAACTGCATTTAAATATTATCCCCTCTCATGATTTTTCCATTTCTTTGTATGCCATTTGTATTCCATTATGCCATTTGCTTAATCACCTGCAACTATTTATAGAGCAGGTGTTTCTTACTTCATGCACATTAAGAATTGCTCAACAAGGGAACAGCAACCTGATAAGTGCATCCTGCTTGTAAAATGGTAAGACACTGTTTATTGATCACACAAACGCACATGCTTTCTTCCACTCTACTTCTGCTTTCAGCTCTGGTCTGCGTTCTTTCTCCTTGTAGGCTTCGCTTGTTCTAAGAGGAAAAATACGTCTTCATCTGTTCTATTTTTAATGTCTAAACCAGTTCCAGTACATCTGTGAAACATTGCTGTCATAGTCGACTATTTTCAGCTCATTGTCTCTTGGCCAATAATTTGATTTTGCTTCTCTAATAAAATGTCATTTGCTGTATGGTAAAGGATCTCGATTCAGTTGCTTGTTTACCTGGTGGTCTCAGGCTCATTGCGGAGAACAACTGCTACTTTCAAGGTGATCAAGTGCATCAAGAATACTTAGCTATCCAAAAACATTGCTTTCACTGATTAAGTGGCTCTGACAGAAAGTGGAAAAGATGCAATAAATAAAGACATATGAATATAGAGAGAGCGAGAGAGAGAGAGAGAGAGACAGAGGGCTGTGTTTGTCTTTCTTCTTCTCTACACTGTGTCCTATGAATGCACCTCTGTATTGTTTTCTAGGTTGTGCTCTGCATTCAGACAATGATTTTTATACATTAAAGCATTGTGAGCTAAAAAGAAAATTACTACTATCACTAATTGCTACTACTAAAATGACTATCTGTTTTATTTCACTCATCTAACCACCAGGGGCAGTGAAAATCACATCGATATCCTTCCTCTTGTGTATGTGGGAATGCAGGCCAAGACTTTCCACAAGTTACTGTATGATTGTTTGTAGTATATTATATGCTGTCATACAGACATCTTTGCCTTTCTTCTTCTCACATTGTACAGCTCTGACCTCACATACACCTGGGAGCTATCTGCATGCTTAACAGCTTGTGACTACAGTCAGAGCTACAGGTAATTTGTCCTCCAAAACAGCATTCTCTTATTCTGTTCTCTGCTCAGGTGAGTGTAATTTTTCATAATTTCACAGTCCATTTCGAACTCTACAGCTGGTAACTTGAGTTGATTTTGCTTTAGCCTTGTTAGCTATTACTACTTCCCTGTCCAGGAAGAGCTACAAACTGTTGCAGTCACCTATCGGACCCTCACTAGATGTGTCATCGCAATGTCATATAGGCAGCCCAGAAACCCAATCCCTACAAATGGTCTATGAATGTTAGGTTGAAAAATAACACTTCTTGCTGTCTGTAAAAAAATTACTGACATAAGGTACTTAGATGTAAATAAAATCACAGACAATCCATTTTCCATCCATCCATTATTTATACCACTTTATCCATCCCACTTCTGCATGAATTAGCTCACAGTTGCCCATGACTGGATGGTTTTGAGCTTTGTTTCATCAGTCCCCTGGTAATAAACAGCTAGATAAATTAGATGATTTAAACTAGATTTAAACTGCTAGATAAATAGATGAATAATAATCCCGCAATGTCTTTTATAATAGTTTTTTGGGTTACAATGTTATTAGCTCTTTGCTCACACAATGTTTTCAGTAAAACAAAAACAACTTCTTAAATCAAACAGAAAAACTTCAGAAAAAAAGGTTCTGCTATCCTAAAAATGTTAGTTTAGTATATTAGTTTTTAAAAGCACAGCAAAGACAGACTTGTGACTCCAGCAATTTATATTCAATATAAGTTATGTGATCAAATTACATTAATAATGAAGTCATTAAGTGCCATTATGTGACTTTTCTGTCTCACTGTGACATTCTTACTTGAATTTAAATGAACCTTATGCCTTTGGAGGCTTGCCTGCTCAAATGCACCTCCAGTCACTTCACATATTTCTGGGAAATAAAACACAATGTCAGCTGTTCCTGTCAAATACGTGCATCAATAAAAATCATTTTCCGCAATAACCTCAGTCAAGAAAGCAGAGGGATTGCTATGCATTGCTAGAGCATTATTATTTTTTTCAATAAATCACTCTATACATTTGTCTTTCTTTTTTTTTGCCAGAGCTGTCACTTTTCAGTATTTGAAATGGCTTTGTCCTCTAGGGCTCAGCCTGGCATGAGATTATAACTGCTTTTAAATAGCAATTACTTCTAACACAGTTTTCACTTCATGAAGCAGACGCTGGGAGACGGAGATGGGAGATGCTGAGAGACGAATAGTGTGTATGCGAGAGAGAGAGAACCTTTAACAGTCATTTCTAGATGTATGGGTGCAGATTTAACATGTCAGACCTGGTGGCCATGTGGAACATCCTTCAATCGTGAATGTGTCAGGCCTTCATTCACTGTGTTAATTCACTCTGTCTAGGGACTGCTGTGAATGTGTGGCGGGTACCAAGGCATGGTCAGCTCGCTTTATGGGTTGTTACACATTGTCTGAAAAGAGAAGTTGAGAACAATTTGGCATGAATATTTTATGTGTGTGTTTGTGAATTTAAAAATGAAATATGCTGATACAAATGGGTGCACATATTTGCCAGTCAAATTAATTTGGACTTGGGATGCTTCATTTTTAAAATGAATAATTTGGGAAGCATAAGTGTAATAAATCATGTAATAAACCAGTCAGTCCCTGTCCCTACTGTTAAGTCCTGTACACTGGAGTAGGTCATATTAACCAGACATAATGAATAAAAGCAAGGACTGATCATAACCATCTGAAACAGTAAATAATTAGCTGTGTTATGTGAAAAATTATGGGATGATATGTCCATAAAGTTAGCTAAGGGATGCTAGAGACTACTGTGCATCTATGTTGAAGATGCACCATAAACAAACAAGATTAAGTAACTCAACTTTATCTCAGCTTTTTATTTTCCTTGCATATAAAACAAAATGAAAAAAAAAAGTTAATTTAACATTTTTGTAAACTCTTAATTGTAACTGAGACTAGAAACTCCAAAAAGGTCCATAAATGTCTCTTTATAGAATACTCTACCAATTCAAATGGTTATAAACGTTTTATACGGGTTAATTGTGCTAGCAATATTTAATTGTTAATATTGTTACACTTAATGTTGTGGAAAGTCTACCAAGCAAATTTTCTGTTATCACTTACTTTATAGCAGCTATAAACAGTCTTTCCCACATTAAAATTAATAAGACAAAAAAACGCAACTTGTCATGTTACCGAGAAACTGCAAAGCTTACGGACAGTCACCTATGTGCTGACACTGGGGACTCCATCCATAAGTGTTAAAGAAATAAATGCCCCCTCACAGAAAGCTTTTCCATCAGTGCTGAGGTATTATGCTAGCCGATCTCCCGCTCCATTTCCCCCCCACTTGTAAACAAAACCCCGAACTCCTCCACTTGAGACAATGAATCCTCTTCAACGCAGAGCAGGCAATCCACCCTTTTCCAGCTAAGAACCACGACCTCAGACTGGGAGGTGCTGATTCTCTTCTCCCAGCGGAGAGCTGCCCCGTGCAAGCTGGAGGTCACAGCTCGAAGAAGCCACCAGGACCACATCATCTGCAAAAAGCAACGATCCGATGCCCTTGGCTACACCTAGCACAAATGAAACCAAATTCAATTAGCTTACTAATTACAATTACAATTTACTATTAAAAAAAATCCAATGTTTTTATGACTCACTGAATCTCAACCTTCATTTGAAGTTTAATCTAATACGTTAACTGCCACCAGCATTTTTCCATCCAGGGTAATTATGCAACAAATAATGTTGGGTCTGTCAGCTGGTCCCTCATTAACTCCTCCGAAAGGGAATTCATTTTGTAATAACTTTATGAATGTCTGCCATGAGCGTTCTTCCATACAAGTCTGTGTAGGCTTTAATTGCAGAATGTCATTTGGACCACACCTTTAATATTCAGCAACATGCTTATAAACCTTTCATCTCAGGCATGATTTGCGATTAGACAACTGATTATTGATTCAGTTTGATTCAGATTACAATTTAAAATTTCACAATCCAAACTGAAGTTTCACAACTAAAAATGAAAATAACAGGACAATTAAGTTTGAATATAACCAACCAAATATATTTAAATATCTAAGATTCAAATATGTGACCAAAATTTGTCAAGATAGAAATTTAAGATAGAAATTGTAGATTACCATGATTTCATATGATGTTTTTTTTTTTTGTTTTTTTTTTTTATGTGAATGGTCATATGACCAAAATAAATTGACATCAGGTGTGGACCTGAGAAAGACGAGATCTGCATCAGAGCTCTGTAGGTAATTAGGTAGAACTTGTTATAAAACACATACACCATAAGTAGTGTAGATATAATTTTAAAGGGTCTATAAATATTGTAGTTAACTTGTTTTAATATGTTAAAGACACAGCTAATCCACAGAGACTTACTATATGTATGTGACGGACAAGCAAATGAAGTAACTTTTGTGAATTTTGAACAAGAATACAACCTTCAGAAAGACAGCAAGAGAGATACAGAGACAGAGAAACAGTAAAGAGAACAAGACAGAAATGTAAGACAGACACAGAAGGACGAGAGACAGAAACAGAGAACAGAATGAATAGAGAGACAGATACATGAGAAAAACAATAAAGAGAGGGAGAGAGAGAACAGAGAAAAGAGACAAACAAAGAAGAGAATGTGAAAGAGAAGGGAGCTATTCAGAGCTATTCAGGTGTTAAGGGCTGATGGGAAAATTAACACAGATAGCACGCATTGTAGAAAAAACTTGGTTAATTCCTTCATCTTCTCCTGAAAGAAATAGAGGAAGGAGTTTGGCTTTCAGCCAGTCAGTGATCTGGAGTACACGGAGAGAGCGATGCTGAAGTGGTCAGAAAAGAAGAAACTAGATGTCCAGGAGTGGCCCCAAGTCCTGATAGTACAAAATCCGCTTAACTTCAGTGTCAGAAGCTGATGATTTCTGTCCATCACTGTTCCCCAAATAACTCGGCACAGCTTGGGCAATTGTGTAAGTACCAGATGGGCAGATGTCGTTCTATCTCGAGTAAATGGAGATTTAGCAAGAAAGACTACTGGCAGAATGAGCATCCAGATGGGTTTCATCAAAGGAGTATGCTCGAAATGAACGTTTTAGTGTTGTTAGTATATTGTTTGTAATTGTTTTGTTTTGTTTTGTTTTAATCTCTTAAAATGAATATACCAGCTGTGGTTCATTAAAATGAGACAAACTCATTTTTTATATTCATTTGTTTTCTGTTTTGTTTGAATTGTTTTTCATTTTAATTGTATTGGTTGCGTTCGCTTACAGAAAAGTCACATGATTCATATGTGAATTCTCCTTATGCGGTGTTTAGACATAAAACATGTTAAATATGCTTCACATATTTGTAGGGCACGTGTTTTTATTGATTTTTATTCATTTGTACATGTGACTGCTTTTCACAGTTCATTTATTTTCACATGTGAAGTTTTTTGACATTTTTACATGATTCATTTACATGATTCATTTTTTTAATGTGATGTTTCACATGATTTATTTAATATTACATATGGCTTTTTTTAAGTGACAGGGAATCGAAGTGCACACAGACTGTGTCTGTGTGTGTGTGGGTGTGTGTGTGTGTGTGTGTGTGTGTGTGTGTGTTTATACATTTTTTATACTTTATACATTTTTCTATAGAGGACAGCATGGACAGTAACACTGTTTCTTCTGTTCAGTGTTCAAAATGATATGTTTAACCTTTAGCCTGCTGTACAGGGACACTGGTGTGAGCTACCAGAGTTTAACTGATGATCTGTCCAACATCACAGTGTAGAAACATTTATCTCATGACATTCCTTATTTTCTGTTAAATAAATCTTCTATAAGATAGAAAAACAGATGTATAGTAAATTATATTGTGCTATTTTGGATAAAAAATATTTATGATGATGAAGATAATAGTGATGGTAATGGTGATGGTAATGTGACTAAGCCCTAACCCTAGATGGGTGAACTAATGGATGGATGGATGGATGGATATGTGATGGTTGGCTGGATGGATAAATTAATGGATGACTAGATAGATGGATGGATTAATGAGTGGATGGATGGATACATTAATAAATTAATTAATGAATGGATGATGATGATCATCATGATGACGATAGTGGTGGTAGATGGATGAATTAATGGATGGATTGCTGGATGCATGGACGGATGAATATATGGATGGATGGATGGATAAATTAATTAATGAATGGATGATGATGATGATGATGATGATGATAGTGGTGGTAGATGGATGAATTAATGGATGAATGGATGGATGGACAGATGATAGTTGGATAGCTGGATGCATGGATGGATGAATAGATGGATGTATGGATGGATAAATTAATTAATGAATGGACGAATGGTGGGTGGATGAATGGATGGCTTATACATGGATATATGGTGGCTGGATGAGTTAATGAGTGGATTGATGGTGGCATATACTGTAGGTAGGCATATAAGTATGGATAGAGAGACAGATGATGGTTGTATAGATGGATCTTTGAATGGTTATGCTTGTGATGGCTAGATGGAGGAATAAATGGATAGACAGAATGAAAATTAACATTTTTATAGTATATTTTGTCAGCGTGGATATCTCAACATTTTTGGATTTTTTTGGATTTTTCAGCAAGAAGGATTTGGAAAGCAAAATACTGTAGGTTCCCTGATGACCTGTCCAAAACCACGGTGAAATTATTCGGAAATGTTAAAATCATATAGCTGTAAAGCGCTACATTGTCCTGTGGTGTGACTATTTGAATATGTGGCATATTATTAAGTTCATCCAGGGCCCAGCCTCCCACTGGGTACACAGATGGCACCTGCTGCCTCAGGCTGAAGCAGGAGGAGGACTCACTCTGTCACCTTCATCCCTGTGGGTACTCATGTGAGGACTGCAGCAAGCAGTAGGAAAAAGAGCTGCAAATATGTACAAAGGGGGAAAACCATAAAGTTTTTGTAATGCAATGAATTCTGAAGAAGCAGAATGGATGGATAGATGGTTGGATGACAGTATATGGATGCATGTATATGTGTGAGTTATCTGGACGCATGGTTGCATTTATTATTTATTATTATTCACTGATGGATATGTGAATGGATCAATGGCTGATAGACAGATAGATTGATGATCGTTGGATAGCTGGATAGATAACTCGATAAATGGATCATTGGGTTACATGGAGGGATTAATGGATGGATGATGGGCTAATTTATAAGTGGATGGTTGGCTAGCTGGCTGCTGATTAGGTGAATTGACAGATGGATAAATGATGGCAGCTGGATGGACATGTGATTGCTGGTTGGATTGCTTTTTGGCTGGATAGATGGGTGACTAAATGAATGGATGAATGGCTATATAGACAAAATTAAAATTAGCATGTTATAGTAGATTTTGCCAGCCTAGCTTTCCCATTATATTAGGTTTTAGTTTTTGACTAAGGAGTGTTTGACCTACAGAATTCTTTGTGGCCAAATTATAATTATTCTGCACGCCTCATGGGACAAATGAAAAATCGAAAAGAACAAATGACTCAGAATATAAGTGTAGAACATTTTTCACAGTCGTTATTGTCATTATTGTATTTAGTGGAGCGTAACTAAAGAGATGCAAATGTGTTGCTTCATTTGATAGCCAGTGCACATCTGTTCACTAAAAGAAAACAGTGCAGAAAATTATGTGAGCTGACTGCTACAAATCTGAATTGGTCATCAAATTAAAAAATTAAAAGGAATTTTACATAATGGAGTGGTTTAAGCACGGGTTCATTTTACATGCTATGCTATTATAAGATTCTTAAACGTAGCATTTATTTTGCTTGAGTACATCACTTTAAACCGACCTTACTATTTTGACCCTGAGCTCAACCCAACATTGGTGTGACAACGCAGGAATCTCCTCTCAGTGGAGGTCCACTGATTTCATTAGCAGATTACAGGACTTCAGTCAAACCTCTGTGAGATTTACAATGGGAAATACATTTAAACAGCCTTTGCCATATCATACAGTAATATAAGCATGATTGTTTGTAATTTTATTCATATTACATGTAAAACATAAATAAATACATTAGACAAACAACCAGAATCATGATTAATGTCCCAGTGTAAGGAGAGAACCCCTCTTCAAGGTCTTCAAAACTTCTTTCCAGGAATACAGAACGGGATTTCTGAAAAGGATTACAGTGTCAGACAGAGTTCAAGTGTTGCTTTTGGATGTGTCCCAATCTAAATGTCCTCCTTCACCAAAACTGATCTCACATCAGCAGCTGCATCAGCATGATCTCTAACACAGATAACATAAAATAGCCCACATAGTCTCCAAATTATTGTAATGGAAACAAAGGTGTAGGGCACGTGCTTTTAAAACATTTGAGCACCTTAAAAGATTATGTTTTTTGAAGCATCCAATGTGGCGTCTCAGTTGTATACACAACCTGCCCTTGCCCTTTGAGAGCAGTCATAACATTAGTATCTCATTTATTCTTTAGCGTCTCGTTTCCAGTGATAACTGAGACTTCTAAATATAGAACAAGACAGTTGTTTATGCTTTTGGCTTGCATCCAGGATAAAGATGCCTACGAATGGTATCCTCTTCTGCTGCTTTTGTGAAAGAACGTATTACAAGGATTATTTTAACCTAGGGGTTGCATGACTATTGAGTTTTAATAGTTGACCAGTAATTGAAAAAGTAGCTGACTAGTAATTTTTTCTATAGTTAAAACAAAAACTGATTCAGGATATCACTATAACTGTCAAACTGTACATCAATTATCTATACAGCTATACAAAGGCTATAAATTACATTTCTACCTTTAATGCTTTTTTATGCTACACTGTTAACCTTTGTTCAGAGGGCAAAATAGTTTAATTTCCTGTTTTTCACTAATACAACTGAAGTCTTATTGTTCCAAAATGTAAGTACTGCACACCAATGACTACTCACTTAATAGATCACGTTTAAAAATGTTTCGTTTTGCTAAATAATCTCCATGATACATGATTATATCACTATTATAAATACTTGTCCACGTTATGTCGGGTGTTATAGCACAGTGCTCCACAACAAAGAGACCAAGAAAGCTCAAATTTCATATGCAGGTAGATAATTTATTACTTTGAAAGATGACATGATGGCTTTTCTTGATATTTTCCCCTATTTAATTTATATGAAAGCTATTTTTTATAATAATCAGATTGTAGACACCGGTGTTTACACCACTAGGGGGCCTGAACAAATAAGATACTGGTGAAAATAAACAGCGTAACAGCGTAATTCGTAACATCTGTAAACGAATAATCTGCACACCTTATAACGATAGTTTAGGATGTACCCGTTCTTAACATACACTTGTTTATACATCCTGGCAGCTCCAATGAAATGATTCTGGAACTGATCAATAGCACCAGTATCATGAAAAAACTAGTCTAGAAAAGCACCAAATGCTCCTTTCACTCAGTACTGAATTTACAATGGAATTTACTATGCTACAGTGCAAAGATTTTATTTCAATTTTTTTTAGTTTTGAAGGACAACAATAATAAATACCTACACAATTATGGTTAACTATGAGAGCATAGTCTTCTACAATGTGCAAGTGACTGTTTCATCTAGTCTTACATGTTGTTAGACTATAAGAGTACATTTATTCCCTCCTGAGTGGTGCAACAAAAAAGCATTCACACCAGTAGATCATCGGGAAGTTCAAATCCCAAAGTCTTCCATGTACAGGAGTCCAAGAGAGCAAAATTGGCCATTCTCTCTGAGCCAGAGGGAAGACATTAGTCTGTCCCCTGTCAATCAGAATGAAACGACCCAATTGTGGTTGTCTGTGAATTCACGTTAGAGAGATAGATAGTGTTTTATCTAGTGCTTTATCTAGATAGATAGTGCTTTCTCCTGAGTGTGTTCACTGCCCCGTGACATCGCAGATGCAGGATTTAAAAAAGATGCAGTGGCTGGCTTCACATATCTCAAAGGAAAACGAAGATGTTTTACCCTCCCTTCATCCTCCCTGGTTGTCACAGGTCATGTGATTGGGAGTTGTACAAACAAAATGGAGTACAAATCATTATGCCTTCGTTATTTACTGTTTATCTGCATTTCCTTACTGTCTGGCTCTTTTATTTTCACAGTATTAGTCAACTAGTCTATACAACCCCTATTCTTGTATTATGTTGAAGCAGAACACAAGAAGACTTTACATTAACGCTTTCTAAAACCCATCATCAAAATCAATAGCAGAGCTCAGCGCACAGGTAGGCTACAGAACATCAGGCATAGCCATGAACAACATAAAAGGCTCAGAACAATAAAGCTCATTAATCCACACAGGCCAGAATGAGGCTTTGCAAATAGACAAAGGTAGAGAAGGGGTATAAAAGACAAACTAATCAAGGACTGAACTCAAAACAGGTGCACACACTAGGAAACATACCAATGATTGGACATGAGTGAAGCCAGGACCGGAAACCAAAATAAAACATGTCAAAATAAAGGTACCTGCATTGTTTACCATGTTGGAAAATGTTGAGGTGATTAGTGACACTTCTTATATGACCTTTAACTAAGCTCATGTGAAAAAGAACAGATGTGAATTGGATTAAGATACTTCAATTACATTTCTGACCTGAACTGACATGTATAATCTTTTCATTCAAAATCACCTCCAGGCCTCCAGTCTAACAAACAGTTCATAATTTTACTGACAGAATACTATTTGAGCAGTGCAAATAATCATAATGAGACAGCAACGACCATTTCCAATTCCCTCGTGTGTGACGTCTCCAAAGTTGTGACTGGAGGGCTTTGAGGGCAGCCAGCTTGCTCTTGTCAAGACATGTTTATTACTAGCAAGTGGCTTGGTGACCTGAATGCTGAGACCTGCAAGGTCCCTGTGCTAACATTAGAATAGTGCACCAGACACAAATGACAGGTTGATGCTTTTATGAACTGTAACTCCTCCCTGAGTACCAAAAGGACCTTCAGTTGAAAATCACCGTTTTGTTTGCTTCTGATTTAACTGAAATGATGTGCTTTCAGTGAGCTTCCTTCCTTCTGTGTTATAAATAGTGCATTGATGCCTGGTGCGCATTGTGCTTCTGTGTGTGTATGTGTGTATGTGTGTGTGTGTGTGTGTGTATGTGTGTGTGCTGTGTGGGAAGAAGGTGCCACAGTGCCAACTGTCAGCTCAAACTCTTCATTAGTGTTGTATTGATTTCTGCTGGTGAATAACAGTTGGGTGTTGGAACCAGACCCGTTCCTTTCCAAATGATCTCTCTGTCGCACGCTTCCTTCAGTTTCTTCCTTTGGTTCCTGGCCCAATGTGACATTTTCATTCTCCAGGCAACAAGTCATGCTTGCCATTACTAGACCAGTTGAACTGAAGTGAGATCAGCAAAAGAGTGAGTCACAGAGAGAATCAACTCTATAATTTCCTGTGATTCAGTAATATCTTTTATGCACCAGCCAAAATTCCTGAAAGATACAGGAGTACTGATTGGTCTGTATGTAGTTAGGAAAGGATCATTTAGCATGATTAAGTTGCAATTAGTTACAGTATATAATTTAAAAAAAATTTTTTTTTTTTACACAATTTACCCCCCTGAACTCCTCCATTACCCAGCAGTCCGTAATTCATGGTAGGTGAAGGCCTATGTGTGGTTCATGAACATGAAGAGATGCTTTTAGATTGGCTATGATACAAAAGTAGATTATTAGTCCCAGCTATAAAGCATAAAACCTTTAACATGGTCACATTTTCTTTTACATATAGTTTTGAAAACTACATGCTTTCTTGAAATGCAGCTGAAGATGTTTGGCTTGCTGCTTTGCTTATCAAGCACAGAATCTCATAATGTAATATTTACCCAAAAACTGTTAAACTTTCCATATTTTAACAGTTAAGTGTTTAGTGCACATTAAGGTTTTATTCTCACATCAACCTCAGTCTGTAAACACAAACTCCATTTCCAAGAATCCTTTGCTACAAAGCTGATCAGCTGATCCATCCCATGCACACCAACGATCCCCCCCACCACACACACACATCTTTATATCTCAGCTCATTGTGTAGTGTCACTCCTGATGCATCACTAATGATGTTACAAAGCCTTGATTTTTGAGTATACACTATTCTTGTTTTGACTTAAAATATTTAGATGAAAATATTTCAGGAAAATTATTTATTAAGGAGCCATAAAGATGTTTACTTCTGAATTTTCCACTGAAAGGACACACTAGGTCAAAGTTAACTTTATTTACAGTCTGACTTGTTTTTTGAATTATTGAAGTTTGGCTTTAAATTAAGTGACCAGTCAAACACAGTAATAAATTTAAGCCTCACTAATAAATATAATTTTTGTAATGGTAAGTGGTGATTTCCTTACAGCATAATAAAATATCCACAGACCCTCTGGTTATGCTTTATGGACCCCTGGGGATCACACTTTGAGAATTACTTGTTTAAGTTGTTAAGTTTGCTTGGCCTCATGCATTCCATTAGCTGATTGCCTGGACGCTTTTTGATATTCACTTTGTTTCTGCCTGTTGGGTTTGTCTGCTTTGCCAGTAAACCTACATTTACATCCAATCCCTTGTCCAGTCATGACATCCATACTCACTTATTCTACTTGTTTCACCTCTTGAATAGTTTCAATAGCTAATACTTTCTAATAAATGTTAACATATCATCCATCCATCCATTATCTATACCGCTTTATCCATCTGGAGCCAATGCCAGCATCTTCAGGAGAGAGGCGGGGTACACCCTGGGCAGGTCGCCAGTCCACCACAGGGCCAACACAGACAAACAGCCACACACGCTCGCATTCACACCTATGGGCAATTTAGAAGCCAGTTGACCTAATCTGCATGTCTTTGGACTGTGGGAGGAAACCGGAGCACCCTGAGGAAACCCACGCGTGCACGGGGAGAACATGCAAACTCCACACAGAAAGGCACCCTGGGTGACCCGAGGATTGAACCCAGGACCTTCTTGCCGACCTTTACCGCCCGTGTTCCTGGGAAACGCTCTGTATTCACCATGACCCTAACACAGTTACTATGAATGAATGAATGAATGAATATTGTAAACTGAAATTCATATTAAAAAAACGTATTAAGAATATCTAATATAATAAAACAACAAAGGACCCAGGATACACCCTTGGGGCTCACCAGTAAATCCAGAATCAACTACATGATTTTTTTGTCTGTCTTTCTCGAGGGTCATCATGTCAGACTACGCAATCATAGTACCATAAAATCTTGCCGTGTCTTGGTCGGGAGACTGGCAACACTGCAAGTTTGATCCCGACCAATCATCGTTCATGTCTTTGCATGTCGCCGTGGAGGAGGGTCAAGAAATTGTCAATCATGGCTATAGAAGGAACATCAAGGAGGAGTCATGAATCTAGGCGAGACAATATATAAAAAATTCTGACATGCTAGATGGGGGTATTGTGCGGTGTCCCAGATGCCACATCACTGTTCTTTGATTATCACCACAAGGTGATAATCATATTCAGGCTAAATGCTGGAAATTTGTCAAAATTGAGCTGAATCTGTGTAGCCTGATCCATGTAGAACTTCCTCCTAAACAAATAGCCTTGAATAAATTCCTGAGAAAGTGATTATGAACCAGGCAGACTGACATGAGTTGATAACACAGTACAGCATTTGGGTTTGAACTTTTGCACCATGTTCCTGTATGATTGAGGACTTGTTGCATTTTTCAGGAAGACTCCAACAACACCGCCTCTGTGCGAGAGTAAATATGCACAGTGAGCTGGCTAAGAGTGTCAACTTATGTATGTACATATATGTAAATATAAAACTAAAGTAGTGGTGTGACGGCAATAGAGGGGTTTTAACTTTTGGCACCCCCCTCCCCCCTCCCCCCTCCCGGAGAGATGCTCGCAGCCTCCCCAGCACCGTCCCCTTGGAGACTGCACGAGCAACACGTGATGCAGCCGCTTATCAGCTTTAGGGAGCAGCGCTGCTTCGGAACGCGTGCGGAGGAAGGAAAGAGGCCAGAAAAGTCACTTTTCTACTTCGTCTTCGTTAAGAACGTCGACGGATTTCTTTCTTTTTGAGCGTTTGAGGAGGAAAGCAATGCGCCGGGGTTAGTCGACGAGCTTTGCACATCCTCTAAAAACGCCATTTTGGGCGCTCCTCTCTCCGGAACGAGTTTGCAGTGGGAGGTTTTTTTTTTTCTTCCCCCTTTCGTTCTCTCCAAAGTCCATCATCTGCTTTTCACCATCATCACGGAGAGCAGCAGGCTGGCCGGCCCGGAGCTACTCCTCCGTAAGTCTTTAACAACTTTACCCAACTTTCCTTTCCTTCCTCTCTTGCTTTCTCATCTCGACGCCTCGTGCTTGCGCTTTTTCTTTTTTTTTTTGCGTGATGTGGACTTTGTTTTCATCCTGAAGCGAAAAGTAGGTTTTTAAAAGACCTAGGGTTTGAAGTGGGGGGAAGAAAAAAAAAAGACAGGATGATGTTCGGAGTGTGTGTGTGTGTGTGTGTGTGTGCTTTTTTTTCTCCTCTCTTCCTGCTTTCACTCTCTCCTCCGAAAGCGCGTGCAGGAATGCCATTCGATCGGGCGCTTAGAGTAACTTTTACCTGCGTGGAACTCGCCTACCTGGGCTACTAGAACCGGAAATGCACCTCATGGATGGTTTTGTGAGCGCCTTACTTGTTGCTTGGACTTTATTTGACGTTAAAAGTTAATGATCCGTCGAGCATCTGAGTTCCATCTCCGGACTTTGGTCGGAGCGGACGCGGTGTCGGAGGTGGAGGTGGTGGAGGATCTACACGTTTCCCTACACGGTTTGACCTTGCCAGGACGTTTGCTTGCCTGATTCGGTCTGTTTGTTTGTTTGTTTGTTTATTTATTTATTTAATTCTTCCTTCCGCTTTTGGCTATGTCCCGCTGAGCTGATGTGCGACTACATCATGAGTTATATTTATAAACAGTCCCTCCACCACTCCTAAGCTGATGTAGTTTATGGACTGGGAACGTGTTCAGCTCGAAAGAGGAAGTTGCTGCTCTTTCTTGTGAGTGAAGAAGTTTAGACGGCATTAGGAAATATTCCGAATACTTTCACCACGTAGGCAAGTTTAAACATTGTTTCCACGTTTTTGGTGCGTTTGTTTTCTCTTTCTCTCTCGTGTGCATGGCTTCTCCGTGATGTTCCCGTGATGGGTGCCCTGTATGCCCTCCTCCTCGCCATCCGCCTATCATGGTTCCTCTTTGGAGAGGCAGAAAAGTGCACATCCGCATGAGCCGCCGTTCACATGTTCACATTCCGTCACGAAATTCTACACTAGCGGAGGCCTGCAGATGCCCCGCCATCCACCACCGGCACTGACTCACACCCCTATCTGTTCAGCTTGCTTCACCACCACCACCTAACACACAGGTAACGTTGCAAAGACTTAACCCATCAATCTGATTTCTCTAGTTTGAGTCTTTTAAAGCAAAACTCCACCCTGAAACACGTGTGCAAAAGTCTTGGGTACATGCAAAGAACTTTATCTATCTAGCTATCTGTCTGTCTATCTAAAAGAAAAGTACTACAATGTGCAAGCAACACCTTGCTTCTTTTTTTTTTTCTTCTTAAGTAACTAGTCCGAGGTACAACGTGTGCAGTTTTATAAGGAAATGAGCTGCTAAGTTTTACTGAGCATCTCCTGGAACATCTGGAGACTTTTGACTGTCACACTTGCTTCTTTTTTTTTTTTTTTGCATGCAAAACCCAAGAGCTATATTTTATTGTTGTTTTTTTTTTGTTTTTTTAATGTGTAATACTTTCTTTACTGCATGCAAACATTTTTCAAAAATAATATATCTTTTTTTATTATTATTATTTATTTATTTTATTTTTTGGAAACGTTGCAGATGAATTTGTAAAATACATATAACCTGTATAATATGTATTTGTGCTGGTGCTAATTTGCTTTGACAATATAGTATTGTCATTCTTGGTTGAAGTTGTCCTACGGTGAGGTCTCCATGGTGATATTTGTAGTGTAGTGTGTGTTACAATCCAGTCTCACAGGAGTAAAACATTTTTAAATGAGCTCAAATGTAAGGGGAAAAAAACGTGACATTTTTGGTTGGTAATCTCTACAGATGCACAAAAAAAACCATGGATGTGGATGCAAACATTGGACACAAGATTGGTCCCAGAATGCAATGCAACTATACGATGGAGTTGCACTGAGCTGTGGCAGAGACTTTGGTTCGCTAGTTAGCGATATATGAGATGATGATAGCAGTGGTATTAGCATGGTGTTTTTGTTGTACAAATTAGGAGACATAAATGCCTAAAGCACCGCTGCTTCGCTCTCTTTAGGTATAGATGAAGTGAGGGCGAAGTTACATAGCAGGTAGAACGGCATTGTGGGTAATGTAGGCAGCCCTTAAACAAAGTAGATCATAATATAAATCATTGGCACAGTTGAAGATTAGATATCCATCATAAATAATGATTAGCAAGTGGATTCATGGTTGAGATTGTTCTTTAATACAGGATTTAAAGTTGATTCATCGCCTTGATTTGACCCCTGAATATGTCATTCTTTGGTCCGTATTAGTTCTGACGACTCGTGTGTGTGTGTGTGTGTGTGTGTGTGTGTGTGTGTGTGTGTGTGTGTGGAACCACAACAGTTGTTTCCATGTTCAAATAGACAAATTAAAAACTTTCTGAAACAGAATTTTAAACATCATACATTCGTGCCATATGTTCTAGATATGCTAATGGTTTCGAAAATGGAATCAGAAACTACCGGGTTTCCTTAAATGGCATCTACTCATAATTTTAGTTTCAAATTTCTATTTGGGATCTGCGTTAATGAAAGCTTCTTGATGGCATTAACCCTGCTATTCTTTTAATTAAAAAAACAATGCATTGCAGCTTTAATAATTTGGTTTTCAAATCAATGTAACCAGTCAAAGGTCACCTTATGTCTGAAATCCACACTTTACTTATTATTCCCTAAAGCAACAACCTGCAGTATGAGTATTTTGTGCTGTTTTGTGGGTGTTGTTCAGACACTAACCTGTTGCATGGCTTTGTTGGATTTCATACCTTCAGCCATGGCTGTTAAACTCTTAAAATGGTTGCAGGATGTACTGTATGGGATGTAGTTTAGAACCTCCTGCTGGTTTTACAGGGTTGTTGACCCTTGATGGAGGTAATAAAGGTGGATAAAGAACCATATTTTGCATACTTTCAAGTCTGACAGGTGAAACCAGTGGATGGAGGATTGAGCAGACTGCTAAAGATGGAGTGCAAAGAAAACTCTTGCTTTAGTGTGTTCATAGCTGCTGTTGCAGGAAAAAAAAAAGAGGCTAGTGAGGGAAAACCAGTATAGCGGCCGTACCGTGAGTGATAACAGGAACTGACTTGTTTCACAGACGGTCTACAGTGTTGCAGGTAAAAGTATGATGTGTCATTCTTTATTTAAAAAATTGCTGTTGTAAACGAGGAATAAAACACGTCAGGGCTTAATTCACACTTAATTCAGTATTCTGTAATGTGATATGTGGGAATGGCAGTTATACACGCGAAGATGATGTAAACGAGTTATTCAGTATTATAAGGCATGTAAGTAAAAAATGTACTTTATTTATTTTCCCCAGTACAGCTCCACTCCTAATTGAGGAACGACTCTTTTTGTTCAGGTTTCCTGTAGCGTCATTGATAAGTCTCAAAGTGCAGAAGAGGAATCTTGGCAGCTGGACGCATGCATTTCACGCTGCGTGGCCTGCCTCAGCATCTCGGGCTGTAAGCCATTTTAGAGTCGAAATGCTAAAAATTCTCAGTGTATTTTGAGGCATTGTTTGTTCAGCCTCAATTTTGTGCCATTGTCCAGAGCAGCTCCCACCTCCTTCAGCGCCGGTGGGTCGTCTGTGGTCATCATTCCCAAGCCCATATAATTATGCTTGCACCACCATGCCTGACCGTACAAGCTCTGAGTGTTGAATGGATTGAAACTTTTAGACCAGACATAATGGAGCTCAGGTCATCCAGAACAGAATTTGTTTTATTCGGTTTTGGAGTACCATCTGTCATATCGTCGTCATACAAGTGCAGGAAGATTCGGTGTGCAGATCTCCGACACGCTGTGCTACGTTCATTAAATAACAAGAACAGAATGTGTACATGAATTAAAAAAATGCAACATGGTCACGACTCAATGTGGAGAGTATTCACGGGCTTGGTAGAGAGTCACGGGCGACAACGCGCCACAATTCGTACATAATTCGAGTCTGAGCTGAACTATTTTTCACCAGGTGAAGTTCAGCCCTGTTCAAAACCAAGAACATTCCAGTTATCGTTATAATTCTGACCTGTGTTCAGAATTTCGTTTAAAAATCAGTTTGTATATGGGAAAACGGTTCGTAGTCGCACTATCAGCATTTTCGAGATCATTGGCAATCCCTGTGACTATACGTTTATTTATAGCAACAGACGCAAAGTTCATTATGTGGGTTAGCTAGCTATTAGTGAACTAAAAGAAATTAAACATGGATGAATTGTCACTGTTGGAGTGTAGTTCTGTCAATATGCGTACGCTAGCGATATATTTATTGTCTTGTAGTGACTAGCCAGCTACCGCCTGTTTCATTCTGAAACGTTTGAGGGGTGGAAAATATACAGCTGGGATACCCGAACCTGGAATAGGTTTACATGAGGACAGCTGTGGCGACCAACTTTTAGCAACAAAGTGATGGGCAACGAGTGAATCATTTCCTGTGTGTATGCCTTTTCCCTCTCTCTTTACTCCCTGAGAGTGATGCTAAACCATCAGAGGTGGAAGTTAGTGTTTCCTGCAAGTGTGATGTAGCAGGAGCAGCAGCCTGAAAAGACGCAGCAGCTTACTTTGTGTCTTGGAGGTAACACAGGGAGAACAAGCTATCGGATGGGAATTAACAGCGAGTGAAACTGCGAGGAAAAGTTGCAAAAGAGTCCAAGTGAATTTCAGTCACTTTATTTATATAGAAATAACAAACTAAATACAAAATTCTCTTCTAATTGATTGTCCTATTTGAAATAAAACCGCTTTGTTTTTAGATTTAATTACTACCTGCTTTTTACTCCATTATAGTATATAAATAAATATAGTCCTGGTTTGTGTTTAAGACTGTAATGATTCATATTAATCATACAAACAAAATGGCAGTACTTTATTAAAAACTCATTCCTTAAACCCTCAAAGTGAAGTGTTAAAAAATTGGCCCTTTTTTTTTGTTTGTTTGTTTATTTTTTTTTTAGACCAGAACAATTTGTGCTTCTTGGATGTGCGTGAAGTCCGTGATTCATCCAGAAATCCAGTAACATTCTAATTCCAGCTTGCAATAAAATATTCAGGGCTTTTTGAATCGAAAAGAACTCATTTTCACTGCGCAATGTGCTACTGAAGTGGGCCATCTGATGAAATATGATCATTCTATATGATACGATTTCTAAAATTCTCCTCATGATAGGTTTGTTAACAGAACAATAGTGGTGCATTTTTATAAATGCGATTCTACTCGATTATACTTCATTCAGTATACATCTACTGACAAAACTATCTGAGGAAAGTGGATCGACGTCAGTATTCTATCACTGTATTGTCTAGGCCCATTTTCTACAGTATATCAGTCTCACCAAATCCTCTATCATAATAACAAAGCACTAACAAGCTACAGATTACTCTGGCCATAAGCATTTTAACTGTAACCACTAAAGATTGCAAGCATTTGCACAAATTTGCTGGAAGAAGTTGGAGTGGATGGAGAGGTTTAGATCAGTGGGTTCGGTTAGTTATGTCCATGCCTTCCCTGCTAGTGATGCGTGATTACTCGTACAGATGAGAGGTGGGCATCCTGTTTCACTCCTGTGCTATTTTTAACCCTTCTATTTTAGATAAGATTATGTTCCCTTGGACCGTAAAGCATTGGAGAGCTGGTTAGGTGCTGGGGTGTAGACCGCTTTACGCTACCTGTGTGTCGGAGATGAGCTGTTCTCATAAAGCTCATTGCGTACTTCACTATAATATAGTATTATGTTTTACTGTTACTTGACTCTAAGTTATTCAAGTTTGGAAGTGCACTGAATTGAACCGTACATAGTTGTATGAGTTGCGAGGTCACAAGAAGACGCAGGAAAGCAGAATCAGTTGAGTCAGATTCAAGATGGGAGCAGGATAACAGGAAATGAAGCAGTGTGTGTAAATGAAGGAAGTAGAAAACACAGTGGTTACACTAAGCCCTTTCTGAAACAGTACTCTATCTGTGAGCATCACTAGTGTCTACTGTCGTGTTCGAGGTGAAGTTGCAACTTGTAACTACAACCGGTAAAAACCGACAAAAACCTCCAGTTTTGACTCGTCGACTGGTCTTCTCAACTACCAGTTCTTTCAACGTTCATGGAGCGACGGCTAATCAACATGGCCACTCACGCTGCGAACAGTGTAAAGTCTGCCTCGGCAACTTTGTACATTAACTGATCGAAATCTAATCCTGCTATAAACTCATTTCAAACACAATATTTGGTTAAATCTGTAACACTGACCACTTGGAGAAGGTAACAGCTAGCTTGTTGCTAACGCTACTTGGTATTGTTCGCAGGCTAGCATGTTGCTAAGCTACTCACTATAATTTCAGTCTGAAATGTTCCTCAAATGCAGTAGAACAGAACCCGTAGCCACTCAGGCCTGGGACTGTAAAGGTTAAAGCAGCTTTTTATTAGCTTTACGTGTTTGGCTCTGACTGAAAAAAGCAAATACTTTCATGGAGGCGTCCATGTTTGTTTTGTTTGTTTTGTTTTTTTTTGTCACTTCGCACATCAGATGTGCCAAGATGTAAAATTACGTGATGAATTACAACTTGCAAATTACTGCTTAGAAGGCACCAAGAACGCAGCATAATTTTCTGCTTCAGTCACTGAATGTTTTTTGCGCTTGTGCTCAAATTTATAAACATTTCTATACAAGATTTGCCCAGAATAAAACACTACACACTTTCAGTGCTCACAAATCGGCAATCCTGACTCTCTGAAGCTGGGATCTCCTGAACAGTGATTGGTTGTTCATTTCGGCTATCTTTTTTTTTTTTTTTTATTGCTGTTCCATTCTTGATTCCGATTGTTCATTTTAATTATTAATTAATTTTCTACAACAGCAGCTCTGAAAGTAGTTCCCACTAGAGTACAGTTAACAGGTTCGTGTTAATGCGTGTGATCATTTCAGTAACACTCCTCTCTTAATAACAGCATCAAAAAGACTTTCTGTCTGTGTGCGCTTTGTAATAGTCAGATGTTCTTGTGTGACGTCTTGGTAGCATGACAAGATTACAAGCTGGATTTCTTAGAACAAAAGCGAGGCTGGTATGGAAATGACTTTTTATAACTGCTATACCATAAGTGATGAGGGGAACTAACTTGTTTTGGGGATGTTTCACAAACTTGAATGTAACTATACATGGATGTAGTGTATAGTACGCTATAAAATTTGGAATTGTCGACAAATCAATGATGTATGTCTTGATCACACTTCAGGTTTTCGAAGTATAACACTTCATATTTCATTTCATGAAGTGGTTAAAAGGTGTGTTCTTTCCATTGCTGCCATTTTTAATGTCGCCAGATTAGGTACAATTCTCCAATCTGGCAACCATAAACTTGACCTGCGCCATCACCAGGTCACATGATCTGCCTTATTCATAGATATTTTAGTAAAGTTTGGTCAAAAAGTTTTTATAGGCCAAACGGTCCTAAAAATTCTGTCTATAATTCAGGAAGGTTTTGGTTACGCTAATTTTGGTCAGCGTTATACACGGGTGTGTGCCAAAATGATGACTAATCGGTAAAAGAGCGCCCCCTAAATGCGGTAAGTGCTGAATCGTCATTACTGAATCCAGATACGCAGCTCAGCCATTGCAGCACTTCAGCTGCCACAGACGCGCATTAGCGCCACTATTTAAAGCGTGCCATTACTTTGGTCCCACATCTATGTCTAGAGTTAATTGTCTTAATGAATGGATTTGTTTTGGATTTCGATTTCTTTCAAGTGATTAAGAAAGGACCGTTTTCACAAAATTTTCATTGTGAGGTTGAACTAAATTAGCGATTTACGAATAAATTTGTTCCTATCCATTTGGATAAACATATACATTGTATGTTAATGTTAACATCAGCGTACTTGCTAACACGACCGAAAAGGTTTTCCACTGGTATTTTGTGTGCAGCTTGTCATAACAAGAAGGGTGGGAGGATCTATTTGGGATGATTACGGTTGCTCCAGGATGAATAAAATTGCTCTCCAGGACAATTTTCGGGAAGTTCCTAAAAACAGTTGTTTTCCTGTGAGCTTCGCAGGGCCCCCCTCTCTCTCGCTCTCCCTGTCTCTCGCTCTCTTCCTCCTCCCTCTCTCCCGAACTCGGCTGCTGACTAAACGGTTTTGTCAGCTGGCAGCAACTCGCCATGTGTGGATCTGCAGTGGTTTTTGTGTCTCGAGCACAGACGGAGGATGCTGAAGACTCGTGCATCACACAGTTAGCTAGTGGTTGTTTATTAAATAGTGGGATTTCTGTCAGATTGGGTTTTTTTCATTTGCGTATGTAAGAAACTAATGAGAAATCTCAGATAATATTAAAGAGAACATAGAGGGTGGTGAAACTGAAGGGAACCGATGGATGGATTTTGACGTCGTCTCGTTGCTTCTCATAGCTGATAGAAATGCAACGTTTTCTGTTGCCTTTGCTGACTTTTTTAAGACATTTTACTCAATGAGCATTATTTCCTGCTAAGAATTAGGGCTGGGCTTTATGATATTTTGATACATACACAATGCAATGCAATTAGTTTCCTCCGGTTTCCTCCGGCTTCCCCGCGACCCAGATGGATAAAGCGGTATAGATAATGGATGGATGGATGGATGGATAGAATACAATTATCCCAGACATTGCAGAAAGTTTTTATTCTGTTTGTTTGAGTGGAAGCAGTTAACATTATATACTGATATTGAAATTTAATAATAGAATTTCATTTATTCTATTGTATTTATTGAATTATGAAACCTAAGAAAGAGTAGTGACGCATCAGCAGAGATCTGAAAACAAAACCAGCAAGCATTTATCAAGATTCATTCATCAGTTAAAAAAAACATAGTTAAAACATAATTTTTCATTAGCTTCTATTATTTGCCTTACTGGCACAGTGGTTTTATGTTATATATTTTTATATTTTGCCATTTAGTTTATTTACTTCTTGTTGTAACTGCATTATTATTTCCATATTTCTTATTTCTCTCACTTTTTTTTTTTTTTTTAATTTGCCTATTTTTTCTATTTTATCAAAGGTGCTATTTATTTGTGTTTGTTTATTTTTTTATCCCCTCCTTTTTATAATTCCCAAGTCCTTAAAAGAACACTTCAAGTTTTGTTATGACAGATCCCGTGTATTGTGTAGACGTTCCTGTGAAATCACAAGTGCTAGCCCTGACCTGAGAAATCACAGGTGTTTTCCACCTGAACGTTCATGGTTGTGTTAATAATAATTAGTCACCAGCTATGCATTTGCTGATTGTTTAAGCCTGTTTCTAGGATTAGTGATGAGTGGAATGAGTGGAAAGGAAAACTGGGAGAGACTGAGGGGGAGGATAGCAGGCCTGCGGCAACTCCGCGAAACCTGTTCCTCCTGAAGCGGCAGTGCTCTCGAGCCGTCCAACTAGCTCAGTGGAGAAATTGAGAATTGGGCTATAAAGACACGTACACGGTTTCTTCATCAGGTCACGCTCTGGTCAGCACTGTGCTCCTCTCAGTTCTGGTGTGGAGGAAACCAAAAATAGAAGCTGATGACCTAACGTTAGCGCCAGTCTCGTCACAAGGCTCATTCTCTCATAATTGCTGGATGAGACGGTGATGTTCGTTGTGTCAGAGGGCGTGGAGAAGGCGTTTTCAGTGTAGAGTCATGTATGTGGAAATAGTAATTCCGTATTACAGGGTTAAGCTGAGTTTCTCGTAGAGACGCTGGTACTTTCAGACGTCCACAAGTTTGTCAACGATACAGTGCTAAACAGTGAATCATTCACAGAATGCATTTTTTTTTTTTTTTTGTGAGGAGAAATGTATCCTCCTCTGAGTCTGTGAGTGAGATGGGCAATGGGAAACAGATGTTTCTCTGCTTTGGCTCTCAGCTTCCAGTGAGGAGTCTGCCATCCTCCATTTCAATGGTGCAATTAGAGCGCTTCAGACCTTTATTATTAGACTGTCATAATTATTTCAGATTTCTTTCAAAAGGTCAACGTCCCTATTGCTTTCTTGGTAATTTAAAGATAAAAATGTTTAACACCTGACCTAACACCATAATAATGCAAGTAGTACATTATCCATCAATTAAGCACAAATGTTGTCAAAGTGGTGGATAAGGGCCTTTTACCATTTTTCTGCAAAGGTTGATGTTTAAAGTAGTCTTGCACTCAAATAGCGTCATTTTTAAACGGTTAGTTTGACTTGGTTGCCAGTTTCTGTTTATTCTAATATAGATGGTATATGTGCAGATGGAATAGGTGTTTTGGTCGAATTTGTTTCCATACAATGGGCTAAATACATCTTTGTTCCATTCAATTACCTCAGAAATTTTGAGTGAAAACCCTAATTAGCATGAAAATATAGGCCTGTTTTTCAACATATTGAAGTATGTAAAGAAATGTGATTATACTATATTTACTGCACTTGCATATAATAGTGATTACCTCGATACTTTTAAAGAAGAATCTCAGTTAGCTTGAATATATATAGTGTCTGTTTAGTAAAATACTAAAGGATGATGTGATCTCTGGAAAAATCTAACCACAGAACCTGCATCCTTAGCAAGGTAGCTTAATTTCAGTGCAGAGCAAAAATGTGATGCGTACGTTTGCTTCTATTCAGAACAGCGATTACCTCAGTACGTTTGAGAAATAATATATCTTGAAAATGTATGGTGTTGTCTTATGAAAAATACTAAACGATGATCCAAAGAACATGCTTTCTTAGCTGTTTGGCTAGCTAATCTACTAGCCAAAGTGTTACAGAAGAACACAAATGTGAGCTAGTTTGCTAGAGGTCAGCTGATCAGATAGGTGATTTAGCGACACCAAGGTTACTGTGCTACAGTTTGATATGTTTAGCTACTGTGAAGCTTAGCCGAGCTAATAAAAACACACACTGAAATCCAGGTAGTGATAAAACAAGCTAGTTTCCTCACAGCAAACCGGCCTGCTAGCTAACCCTGCTAATTTTGTGATAAAATACTAGTTGTTATGGTTTGTTTTCAAAGGGTTTGGGAAATGTTAAATACAATCTTTAGAGAAAGTAACAAGACTGGGATAATAAATAATACTGTATTATTACAAATCCAGCATCTAGCAATGACGAGGCTAGTTTTCTAGCAGCTAATTAGCCAGCCAACTAGCTAGTCATGAGGGGGCTTTTCCAGTTGCGTGTTTATGTAAATTCAGATTCTGGCTTTTTTTTCAAGGAGAGGAAACATTTTGAGACATTGTAGGGTGTGAGATGAAATGAAAATATATTGCCAAATTTGAAGAATTTTCATAAACAAGATGCATCAGAATTTGTATCGTTGCTAACGAGCTTCCAGCAAAACAGCTGTGTTGCAGTTAAAAAAGAAACATTTGAAAATGCACGTTTAATACTTGTCCTTATAATGTTATAGATAACTCATGTCCTTATATATAAAGAGAGGAATTTTGGTTAGAAATTATATAAATTTGTTTATAATCGGTATGTGTAAGAAAAAGTTTCTCAGGGAAATGTTTTGTGACATAATTTTTCATGATCTTAAGATCATATTGGGGTATTGTCCAGCCTTGGTTTCTTTGTCCATTTTACTGGGTTTTTTTAAGCATTAAAAACACAAACAGTTTATATATCACATTCATTGCTTTTTAAAATGGTTTGGAACAGGCTCTAATTTTCATAATTCAATATTTGCATATTCTCATTGATCCGACAGCATTACTCTGCCTGTCTGTCTGTGTTTTTCATATTTCTTATTCTTACATTACATTTGTGTGATCATGTCAAAAGCATGTAGTTCCACCTGTATTGAGGCATTTGTTGATGCCTGCACTTCCTACAAGGCCTGTTTGCACTACCATACAGGCCTTTCTCTAACTCTTAACTCTAATGAACGTAGTTATGATATACACGACCTGACAGGTTTAGCGTGAAGCAACGTATCCCTTTAACCTTATACCTTTTTTCAAGGAGGTCAATATAATTAGAGATAATGAACAAGCATGCTAGCCAAAGAATGCTAATACACAGCTCTCGTCCCCAGGGGTTCATCTGAGCCCAGCATCTCTTTTAGCTGGCTTTTTTGTCCAAATGCCCCGTGGCAACGAAGACAATGGACCAAAAACAGCGAGGCGAATAGCAGATCGCTTCCGTCTCTAGCAACACGATACAGGAGAGTCTGTGTGCAGCTGGAGAACGGGGACTTCTCCATCCATTTCTGGTTGTCATCTTTTGTTGGTTGCATCAGTATCTAAAGCTAAAGCTTGGAAAAGTTTTATGGGGTTTTTTTTTTTTGGACCTGGTCTTATCTGAGAAGTGGATATGTGAAAGAAATGAATGATGGGAAGAGCAGGTGTGAGCCATTCAGTCACAGGGTGACCACATAGAGCAACACATTGAGTCATTTTGTTGTCCTACATTTCTGTTTACCTTCACAGCATCTGAGCAGAAAGGATGACACTCGATCTAATAATTAGAGTGGATCTGATGACACTGACGCCCACTTTAGCAGTTCATCTGTACTCCACATCACGGTTTGGTTTAAGAAGTAGTTATCTGGACTTCTTTGTTTCTGAGTTAGGTTCTTTGTTTGTTTTTTTTTTATGTTAAACATCTTGTAAAAGAAGTGAATGATCATGACAGAGGAGGAGGAAAACATAGAAACGAGGCAAAGTTCACCGCTGCCGTCTCTCTGGCCCAGTTCAGCTCAGGGTTGCAGTAAATATTAACTCCCTTATCACAGGGCATAGGACATGCTCAGCTAGTCTGCGGGGCAAGAGCAGCATTCTCAGTGTTAGTTTGTATTTCATTGAATTTAGCCATGATTTGGTGTAAATCTGCGATCTAAAATACACTTCCACAGACTGAGTATTTTATTTGCCGTCTTTAGTACAAATGTACAATTTTTCTATTTAAACAGAACAATGCACATCTCATAAAAGTGACATTACATATGTATATGTCTGTGTTAGAAATTTTGCAACATTTATGGCTGAATCTCAGACGTTTTTCTAGCAGGCACAAAGTCTTGCAATTGCATTATAATCACCTATGAAGTGAGCATATATGGTGAATAGAAAGTTCTTCGTGGTTGTATACATTACATATTTTTATGATAGCATTGTAATGACTTATCTAGTGCGCATATATAGTGTGATAGGCCAAATCTGAAATTTGGTTTCTTTCTATTCACTACATAGTTCTACGACTGTATTATAATGACCTATGTAGTGAGCGTATATAACGTATACAAAGCATTTATCTGTAAAACGTTAGGTATTTGGAAGATGTATACTTGAATCCTTGATTGACTAAGAAGTGTAAAATCAGGTTAAATACCAGTGACAGAAAAAGTATAAATTATGCATTTATTAATATTCATTATTTACCCACAAGCTAAATAAGTATTTCAGCCCTAATTTATTTATGAACACTAGTGTGGCTGGTAGGTGCAAAAAGTAGCACCAGTGTCCGTTACTGTAAATATCCTCTTCACCCTTCGACCTGTCATGGCCTGGCATAGCTGCACAAACCCTGCACATGTAGCTGGGGTCAAGCGCTGCCATGATTACACACACGCACTCGCACTAAACAGCACTAAAGCCAAGAGAGTGAGAAGTTCTTCTGATATGTAGTGTTTAACCAGTGAAAAGTCTCCTGCAGCTTGATGTAAAGACAATTTGATCACTTTTAAATGAGCTATAGTGATGTGTCCATTACAATGGCGACCTCTTTTTATCCAGATGTCATTGCGTGTAAAGATTCACATTCAGTTTTCCTTTGTAGAGCTGTTAGGCTAGTAATGAGCACTGCTGTTGCGTCGTCAAATAATCACAATCGCATTCCAGCTCTGTGTTAACTGTCTGAAGCTGAATAAATTACTCTAAATCTCATCAGCACGTCCGAGAGGCCAAAGTGCACAAGATTAGGAATGTTTGAAACTTTAAAGATTTGCTACGGACCCTGGCTACAGAGTGGCCGTGGAAAGCTGCTGCCATCTATCAGTGCTCCGACCTTGTGAGATACGAGTGTCTGTAAGAGCTGCCTTTTATTTCACATGATAACGATGTAAGGGAATGATGGGAATTAACTGCCAGTCCTAACGCAAACCAGAGTGGCTACATGGCTGACTTTTTTTTTTTTTCTTTTTTTTTTAACAGCACACACGTTAATAGAAAACTGACAGTGTCTGTCTGATTCCCGTGCGTTTTTATACAGTGTGTGTATGTTTGTGTGTGTGTAGGGGTTAAAGATTTCTCTCTCATTCCAGGCATTAGGTGTTACATGCACTCCTATGGGCCAGGAAGAGTCACCTGACCACCCTAGCCAAATCAGTCACACATTGTCTCCCGTAGTGACTAGTGGGCGGAGCTTCTTTGGATTCATTGAAATGGACTGTTTGGTTCTGTGTTTGTTTCTGATCTGCAACGTGGAGTGTACTTTGATCGAAAGCCGGCTCTGCAGAGGCAAGCCGAGAGGAGAAACTCTTTAGATTCTTTTCTACACATAGTGCTGTTTTTGTTTTTGAGGTTCAATAGTTATTTGTGGTTATTGCTTATACGTCCTGCCAAAAAAATTAAAGTTGAAATGTTCTTGTGTATATACAAAATAATCAATTGTTTAGTATGTCTGGAAACTAAAATGGCTTGGGAAAATCTTTACCCAAAAACATCTTTATCCTGGATCTGTGTAAGCGCAAGATATGCAAATTAGAAATGTTGCAATTACTCCAACATGCCGTAGCTATGTACAAATTGCTAGTGCACTAGTTTGCACATTTCTTCTTCTTTTTTTTTTTTTTTTTCGAGCCCTGATTACGTATAGCCTTGTTTTATTTTGCTAGCTTTGGTCCTGTCCCAACTAGACACAATAGGGATTTCAGTACTTTAGTTTCAGTTTGTATTTTCGCCATCTCCGCAGTTTATTTAACAGTAGGCGGTCATGTCAAAATGCTGTGCAACAAATGCGAATTTTAGCTAGTTAAGTCATCTAGCAAGTTTAGCACGCAAGTTCTGTGGCTAAAAGTTTCCAGTCGTCCTCTAATAATTAGCACATTGTTAACAATCGATCATTCATTAATTCAACTTCAGTAAGATCCTGAACTAGGTTGTAATTAGATTTATCCCAGGAACTCTGGGTGTGATGAGGGAATACACCCTGAATGAGACCCATCACGTGGCAATTCAGACACACACTCACACCTAAGGGCAATTTAGAGTCATCAGTTCACCTGCAAACAAGAACCTCCACATAGTATTTAGTAAAACTTATTTCTGGATTCTTTAGAAACAGTTTTAAGTTTAGTGGTACTTTAAAGGTCTTGCTTGAGCTGTAGATGCTCTAGACGATGTACTGCACACACCCTCATTTAGTTTATAGTCATCTTCATCTGGTATAGCTTATTTGATTTACCGGACAGTTTACCAAGTTATTACTGTCCTTAAAAATACTTTTTCCCCCTCAGGCAAAGCTAGTCTGTCTGCATGCTTTATTTCTACACCGAGAGTCAGAACTGTTGATGCAGTGTGTATGAGAGACTGTGGCTAAATGGGATTGACAGAAGGTTTACCTCAGAAGATAAAGATAAAACAGCGAGATTGAGATGCAGAGGGGGGGAGGGGGGGAGAAGTGAAATAAGAGTGACAGACAGAAATACAGACTGTATGAGTGTGTGTGTGCGCAGATGAGCGAGAGGCTGTGAAGCATACACACACACACACACACACACACACACACACCCTCACCACTGCCAGGCTCACTTTCTAACCTACTTCAGCTCTCTGCCTTCCTGATACGCATCTGGACCTGAGAGAGTGGCAGTGTGTGATGCTGTACCTCAGTATTACCCTGCATTCACACTAGCAAGCAGCAAATCGCTCCTCTCGCTGTAGTTTGTCTCTTGTGGGCTTGCAGCAAGTGATACTCTTGTCACTTGTGGGCGTGTTTTTTTTTTTTTTAGTTCTGATGTGAAACAGTAACAGTAGTAAAAGTATGTTGAGCCTACAGTCCATTATACCACTAAATACAGTATAATGCATTTAATTGATTTAAATGTTGCATGCCAGTACTAGTTTATTGGCAAATTAGCAAAGAGAACTAACTGTACAAGCTGTGTACACTCACCACAGGCACCAGCGATCGCACCTACTTCCTTCCAAACTTTTTTTTTTTTTTTCTCCTCACCATGTCTCTATACACGTTTAATGAAAGATCATATATGACAGGATAACATGGTTATTGGAGTTTATCTTCTTTCATTTTTTGAGCTTAAAACAGTGAATGGGAGCTAATTTAACACAAGCGAAACGAACCAAAGAAACCTTGGACCAAGTGCACTCACCACAGAGTGGGTCCGAGGAATCGTTTGGATTTATCGCGTAAACCTAATTCGCATAGAATTGACAATATTTCTGTTCAGATGTCGTTTGTCATTTGTCTCTGTCGCTGAAATCGTAGCTCTGTGTCACACATGCGTAGAAACGAATGGTCACCTGTCACTTTTTGTCTCTTGCTAGCGTGAACATAGGGTCAGAACGTCTGTAATCAGATCCGTGTTTATGAAGAGAGAGATCTTGGCATAATAACGATAAAATAATGATCAGAAGTGAATGCTGGGGTAAATGTGTACCGGGCCTGGGTTTTAAATAGCCTGGAATGCGCAGTGCTGGAAATGGGTAGGAGTTCAGCAGCCGTTATGGTGCAACGTGAGGTTCTGCTCAGGACGGCAGCTGTGTGAGAGCCGTCACTTCAGCGTCTCTGTGAGAATCTGTCTGTGAGAATCAGGTGTGTGGGTTGCGCTTGTCTCCGCTTATAGAGAAGACAACTTAAGCCGATTAAAAGACACTTATCTTTCAGCTAGGCCGATACTCAAAAGATGAAGGATGCTGACTGTCATTCTCAGCAACAGGAAGACTCCACCCACCCATCCATCCACCCCCTTCTCTATAACCTGAAGCTCCTGGCAGTCCTGCCTGAATCAACATGTATACCGTATGCAAAAGAAAGCCAAAGGTCACGTCAAGGCCACCTGTTAGAAATGACAGCTGAGTGCCGCTTCTCTTTGCTCCGCTCCCCCTCCTCTCTCTCTCTCTCTCGCTCTTTCTCCCTTTCTCTCACTCCTCCTCCTCCTCCTCCTCGTCCTCCACCTCCTCTCCCCTGCTGTTCTCTGTTAACCCCTTAGGGATGGTCCACCCAGTATGCAAACACACTTGCTCATTTTCACTCGCTCTCTTGCTTCTCGCTTCTCTATTCGAGTTTGTTTCCTTCTCTCTTTTTCTGCTTCTCTTTCTTCCTAGCCTTGCTAAGTAACCAGGCACTTCTAAATGAGGTCGGTGTAGTCCCGTGGACCGTGGTTTTATGCGTGCTCGCACTCTGATTAATGCAGCAGCGCAGTCGGCCCACGGCGTGTTTGTGCAGTTGAGGGGTTCAGAACACTGGGTCACACATTTTGCTCAATGAGGGGTTCAGTGCTGCTCGTGCAGGAGGCTGTGAAGTGCAGGAAATGAGAGGAAGACCACTTAAAGATGCAAGAGGAGCGGAAATGGAAAGGATGATGAGAACCATGGAGAACCAGGGATGTCTGATATTATAAAAATATACCACAACACTCTTAACAGTGTACAGTGCATTTTTTTTTCTTTTTTTTCTGTGCATATTAAAGGGTTTCTTTTTTCTTTTCCTTGAGTCATAAGCCAGACAAAAATTTACAAGCTTTCTTGTTCCCCCAGCATTTCTTTTGAAACTTGCCTTGTTACATGTCTTGTGTGTTACTTTCCAGGAAAAGGGGGCAGATTGCAGTGTGGGTGTGTGCAGATATGTTTTTGGTTGGTGCAGAACCTATTTCAGGGCCAGAAAAATGTAAACAAAAGGCTAACGTCTTTATGTCTGTTGCACAAAGTCATCCAAAAAGTGTTTGTTCTGCGGTTTTTTTAAATGATGTTTATTGCAGATCGAGAAACGCTTCTTCCTTACAACCTGCCCCTTTTCGGTCTGATGATAACTATAGATTTTAGTTTTAAAATAAACCGGAACCGGAGGAAAGATTATACACTTGGTGAAAAGGCGCAATAGGCCAGCGTCTTCTCTTTTATCTATGAAAGAATTGTGTCATGTCGTATTTCTTAGGAATAATGGCGTCCTGTCGCTTACTCCTAAGTACCAAAAGCAGGAGAAAAGAGGAGATGGTATTAAACAGAAGGAGAGATAAGGTGAGGAGATTAGAGAGATGAGCTGTCAGACCAGTTCAGCCTGAATCCCCTTCCAAGCTTCTCCTTTCTGTGAATCCTTCTCTGCATGTCATGCAGCAGCCCCCACCTTTAGCAAGCCTCCACCTCCCTTGCTCGCCGCCCCTCCTTCCTCTTCTCCGCTGCACTGAAACTGATCCAGGAGCTGCACGGCCTGTGGAGCCAGCAGAACGTGATAGCCGTTCGTGCCAACACTTGCCCGTGCCACTCACTCTTGGATGCAAGAGCAGGTGATCCTGAGACTCTTGCATGAGCTTAGTTTCATCCAGAAGTGTGTAAACAAGTTGTGAAATTGTGGCTTTTATGGTTTTTGTTTTTTTTGGAGGATACGCCTGACAAGTGAATGGCCTCCTTATAGTGTACCATTGTGTGTTGGTTATCTTTACCAGAATTGAAACTTTTCTTCTCTGCTTTAAGGTGCATGGTCAGGATTGACATCATTTGCTCATTCCTAATCCCCTAATCCTGTCCATCTGCTTTTGTCCACTGCTCTCTTCCCATTCGTCCATCCTTTCTTTATCCCTTTATCCCTCCATATCACTTTTCATGTATGTAAATGCCAATGTGATTCAGCTGTACATCGCGTAACAGAGGTCCATCCGAGTACCATTGGTGCTGGCAGGCTAGCTGGCAGGAAACCCACCTGGCCTTGATGGGTTGTGTGGTGGCAGGAAGTGTCGGTTTACTAGCTTAGCGAGCAGAATAAGAGCACGGCCATTCTCCTGTTACTGTCAAACAAAACACTGGTGCTCTGAGATGATGTCACTCGCCGTCTTATAGTCTTTTCAGACGAGGCCTCTGCTTTGTCATTGCAAGAGAAGACAAGATACCAAATTTTCCTTTTCCTTGTCACTAAAATGGTACCATCAAGAACCATCTTTTACCTGGAAAAGTGTGGTGTACCTTAAGGACCTACTATGTAAATTTAAGGTATACTCTTTGTTTTCATGTGAAAGATGCATACTAAAACAGTCTAAGGTACAACTTGATCCGTTACCCCTGGCGATACCTTTGGCAATAAACCGTTATTAATTTAGTTACTCAGAAAATGCTTTTGTCACCAAATGATTGGTGGATATTTTGAACGGAATAGTTATTAGAGATATCTTGATCCAACTGTGGACCAGCATTGTTCGGAAATGCTTTATTAGTATCGGATCAGATGATCCATGTTCTCGGATCCAGTCTACTAATTTATTTCTCATCGATGTGAGTTTTCCGTTGATGTCATGTGATGTCAACTTGATGGTTGACTGGACTTGTGATGTAAAGTCTGCTTGCTCAGTGGGGATCATTATTTCCATTTGCGCTCATCATTAGCTGAGAGATAACGGCCATAATACCGTCCTCACACATATCTTGTAAAAGGCATCCGCTAATATGAAATAGAAGAAACTAAAATGATGGACGGATATCCAATTTCTGCCCACATACTGAGAATTCTGATTTTGGTATGGTCTCGAAAATGGGGGAAAAACCCAAAATCATTCACCTTTTCCACCAACAGGGAACGGGTTCTGTTCTGGTTCTCGCACCAGATTTTGAATCTTGCGGAGCATTTTGACCAAAAATAAATTGGTTCGGAACCTGAAAAGTTGGTTCCCAGCTGGAACCAAAGGATTCCATAAAGACATCAGTGGGCGTGTTATAAGTTGGGGAGGAAGCAGAGCGCAGCAATGGCGAACGCAATGTAAAAGGATAAATCAGACAATTTTGATATCTGCAACAACAGAACAAAAGCTCGCAGGTAATCAGTACGAACCACCATCTTGCTCCTACAGTTATGCATTATGCAACACCCTCCGTTGATGATGCATCCATGATTACTCAAAACTGGTGGAAACGCAGGCTGGTTCACCAGTTGGCACCAGGGTTTAAAGAATCCTGAACAGAACCGGTTCAAGAACCCACTCTCTGTTGACGGAAAAGAGGTATCGGTGCATCCTCCAGGGTTCCTAGTTTGTTCCTGAGCTTGGGATTACTGTATGTGTGAAGTTCTGCATCTTCTCATGGATGTCCCAGCTTTATTGATCTCCTCACACCCCTAAAAGCTGCCCATCAGTGATATTAGCTACACTAATTTGTCACTAGGTACTCTGTGATGGACTGTCTTCCCATCCAAGGTGTATTCCTAACTTACACACAGCGAACCCCAAGATCCTGATGCAGCAGGGTGCTGACGAGACTAGGATAAATGAATTACTTGTCTTCTTTCATTATTATCAGTATTGTTGGTTGAACTCATCCTTGTATCTCAAATATTAGGTGAGGACTCATGGTTGGTTTGCGAGTGTTTGGATTGTTATTATAATGATAATGATGATTGCGTGTGTGTGTGTGTGGTTCTGACGTGTCCGTCCCTGATCTCAGAATGGGAAAGTGCCAGAAACATCTGACACTACTGACCGAAGTGGTCTCGCTGCATTGGGCTTAAATAAAAATATAGCTCATGCACTGCTTTGGATCTCTTGTCAGCAAAATAGGTGATTCAAAAACTGCAAAGGTACAGAGGGTGATGTTGAAGAGGTGTTGCTCAATTTCCCGGTGATCTTTGTCTCTGTGTGTGTGTGCGTGCGCACATACTTTGGCAGCTATGCATTCCAAACCACTCCCAGCTCTCAGCACTGTAAGCAAAGCTTCAGGCCTTTTGAATGGCATTCAGTACTTCTGATGAAGGATGAAACGCACAAGTAGCGTGATCAGATGAGTCTGTGCGAGTTTGTATCGTTCAAACATCATCCATTCCTGTTGTTTCAGAAAGAGGCCATTTTTGGGGCATCAGGGTGTGAAAGACGTGGCGTGCGAGATAGAAGGCAGGCCGTGATCACAACAGCAGTGATGGAGGGGGGTTTAGAGGAAAGGAAAGAGGAGAATGGCTCAGGCATTCCGCAGGCCTTCCCAGTCACCACACCAAACAGGAAATGCATGAGTTCCCTAGTCTACCGAGAGAGAAAGGGAGAGAGGCTTTCCATTCCTTTGTGTTGCTCAAAAATATTTAGTTGAAAATGAAAGAGGCTGGGGAGAAACGATGCAGGTATTGTGTGTGATATGCGGAGGGTTTTTTTTTTTTCCGAGGGAAGTTTCAAGAATTCTTTTTTCCCCCCCGTCTTGCTGACTCACAGACGTGGGTGTGTATGTGTAGCAATGTGCATTTACAACACTATAACCATCCTTTCTAAAACAGCTCTGCCAGAAGCGTATCCTTCCGAACCTTTGTCCACCCTCCTTTTTCATCTTTTCATCACGCGAAACAAAAAGTTGCCTGGTTCCTCCCTCATATCTCCCATTCTCAGTCCAGGGCATCCTGGCTAATCACAATTTCTGCTCCGTACTTCCCTGCATCTGTTGCACTTGGCTGTGTTTACTATTTTTTTCCTCCCAGAGTAACTATTTTAGCACGTTGACGGCTAATGAGAGTGTGGATGTTTTTTCATTCGGCCAGAATACTTGAGTTTGCACTCCGATATTGTTTAGGAGCTTGGTTCTTCATCGCAGCTTTACTTTCACATAGAGGAATTCCTTTGGATCGATTGCACAATTCCATGCATCACTTTTGAGCGTGCAGGTTTGCAAAAGATATGTGCTACGTTCACCCGACATGACCGACAGCAGCATGTTATCGTGCAGGAGCATGCAATTAACCATGCGGGACTTTGAGACGATGCATTTTTTTATGCGATGCTCTCCGTGCAAGCACTCGGACCACGAAGGTGAGCTCATTACCGTGCACCAGTCCTATAAAAATCGAGTTTTACATTTCTCCATCTCCTCTTCGGACTATCCCATCGCCACAGTTGAAACAGGAAGTAGTGTGACAAGTCAAGCCAATGACGTTACTTGGTATGCACCCACGAGCGCGCTTAGCTCTGGGTGAAGGCGAGTTTTCCAGAGGACCAGAGATCTGTTTTCTCCCAGGCTCGAAAACAGGTTTGACATGTCACTAAACATATCAAACATTCGAGACAGGTGGTTCCAAATATGAAGGCACAAGTATGAAAAAGATGCAAGTACCATTGGTTATCAAAAACTGGGCTTAATTAAGGTATTTAGGAATTCTTTTTTGTGAATGATGTTTGTCTGGCTGGAGAGTCATGGCCCATGCAGCAACATGTACGTCTGTGCGTTTATGTTGAGTAATGGATAAGGGTGGGGCAGCAGCACATGTTAAAAAAATAGACATGTAGTAGTGGCTTTCAATGTTTCTTTTCTTTTTATTCTAAATCGAGGATGATTGTTGGTGGGGAGGGGACGCGGAGATAATCATAGCCTTCTGTAACATGTGCGCACAGAAGCACAGAGAGAGAGAGAGAGA
>JAQMYM010000018.1:2637804-2661803 GCA_030014255.1 Parauchenoglanis ngamensis | reverse complement strand
CGTTCCAGGTGACGACTTCATGAAGCTGGTTAAGATAATGCCGATTGTACCATCACGGTAAATGGTGGCTACTTTGACGAATCTAAAATATGAAATATATTTAGGGTTTTTTTTTGTCTACCACATAATTCAGTATATGCCATACGTGTCGCTTCATAGTTTGGATGTATTCAGTAATGTTTTACAATGTAGAAAGCAAAAAAAAATAAAGAAGAACCTATGAAAAAGAGTAGGTGTGTCCAAACTTTGTTGAAGCTGCTTTGTGCTATACAAATAAAAGTGAATTGAAAAATTGAGTTGCGATGCAAATGCAATGCATGTGTTCAGCAAGTATCATTTCGAAGCACAAACAGTGATCTATCTTGTATAACTTTCCACCAGAAGCTCACTTGTTTGTGAGGATGTCAGTCATCTGATGCTTACAAGTCTGATCTCCGTATAGTGCTGGTTTGACCAGAAAAATATCAAGCATCGATTTGAATAGTTCCTCATACCATATAGCAAAATATTAAAAAAAAAAAATCCATTCATTTGGTTAGAATAGAATTTATAATATTAAACTGCACTTTGTTCTCCAGTGACTCGGAGTTCAGTCGCGTTACAGAGAAACGGCCGTCGCTGGAGGACAAACTCGGCGGGGTGACATTGCAGCCGTTGTCTGTAGATTCTAAAAAGCCAAATGATGATAACGAGGAGGAAGAGGATGATTATGATGATGAAGAGGAGGATGAATGGGACTGGAACGGGTCAGCTGGAGGAGACTTAACTAAACGCTACACTGCGATGCGGATGCGGAACAATCACCAGGTATAGTAGAAATACTCGGGAATAGAGAAGCTGAATGAATTTTAAGGTTTATACCGCAGTGCTCGAAGGCGTCCATTAAGTTTTAAGGAGTGCGTATGTTTCGTCTGTTTTGTTTCCAGGCAAACAGACAGAACACACAAAAGTCAGAAAAGCTCTCGACGCCTTCAGACAAGGTGCTGAGGAAGTTCGAACACAACATTAACTTGGGTAAGATCACTCCGCGCAGGGAAGTGAGAAGTGTGTGCGTGGAAATGTTTTAACAATGAAGGTGTTAAAAAGAAGGCTTTCGATCTTACAGACAAACTGAACTACGCCGATTCTGTCATCAACAAAGTCACCGCAATGCAAAGACAGAGAGAAGCCGACACGTGTGTCATCTTTTTATATTCCAGACATTATCCATTATTATAACTTACAGCCTTGTGGACTGAACGGTTTTACATCCGACATCTTAAACCTGTACTTGTTGCAGGTATCGAGTTAAAGACAAGTCTGACAGAGCTACGGTGGAACAGGTACGTGTGTCCGGAACAATTCAGGCAAAAATGAATTATATCTTAAAGGACTGGATCAGATAAGACATGCTCTTCAGATTTTTTTTATTGTTTTTTTAGCGCTAGGAGGCTAATATAGCTAAAACACACAAGAGGTTCCCAAATGGAAAAAACATTTATTTATTCGTTAACTTCTTTATTTCAGTGTAACTGAATTCAATTTATAGTAAATATGTTTTTACAAATAATTTTTCCTTTTTTTATAAGCAAATTTGTAATTTTTTTACAAGTTTTTCAGTTCTCAAAAATATTTTTTGGGAGGAGTTTCCAGTGTCCATGCTCTCTAGACAGTCATTTTAAAATTTCCGATACGGGAAAGTCGTCACGATGGAGGACTTTGCAGTTTCTCCAAAACGTGACAAGCTGTGGGTTTTGTTTCGCTGGTGATAGAATTGCCGTAACATACGTGAGAACAGGAACTAACTTGTTTCATGGATGTTTCAAATGAATAAAAAGGATGAGTTGTCGTTCTTTACTGATGAACTATTAAACACTGTGATGTAAGAGGAATAAAACACTCTGGGACGTCCTGTTAAACGCTCATCAACGTGCGGGTTGCTAACGGGGACTACGCTTTGCTTCAGGCCACATCACAGCACCCTTTTTGATTAGTTTCCTTAATAACACGTACGCAAATGTTTTATTCCATGCCTTAAAAGAAAAACATGTCTTTGCTGATCGAATCAGTAAATTGTAAGAGTTCCCTTTTGGCCGCTGTTGTATTAACTTATGTATTGAGCAACTCAGAGATTTTATTATTAATAATATATTTTATTAACGATCTTTCAGGTTTTGGACCCCAGGACTCGCATGATTCTCTTCAAAATGCTCAGCAGAGGCGTCATTTCAGGGATTAACGGCTGCATCAGTACAGGAAAAGAGGTTCGAGTCAAACTGTTCGTCCTGATTAGAGCGACGGCCGAATAATCCTGTGATGTTAAGAGCACAGCACACCATACTGATGACCTGAAAGTGATTTTCTGTTGTCTAATTTTGTCAGGCCAACGTCTACCACGCGACCACGGCTAAAGGAGAAAGTCGAGCTATTAAGATATACAAGACCTCCATTCTGCTGTTTAAGGACAGGGATAAATACGTCAGTGGAGAGTTCAGGTGAGGCACAGTGACCTCTTCTTTCTTTTTTTTTTTTTTCTTTTTTTTTTTTTATGCCTCCGTAACTGATTTTCATTACGAAAAATCGAGTGGCTGAATGTTTGTAGGATTTATATGGAATTATTGCTGTGATGAGAAGATAAATTCATTAGATTTTGGAATTGATCCAAACGCATTCAAGGTTACAGCAAGGTTAAATGTCATACAAATTAATAACAAGAAGGACTTGTTGGTGGCGGACGCATCCCTGTCGAAACGCCGCTGTCCAACTTGTTTCATTTCGTGTGTCCGCACACCTGCTGATTTCCCGATGGCTCGCTGTTCAGGTTTCGGCACGGTTACTGTAAAGGCAACCCGAGGAAGATGGTACGGACGTGGGCGGAGAAGGAGATGAGGAACCTGATCAGGTTTGCTGTCCCAGCTATTTCGTTCAGTGATGAAACACGAAGAAGCACATAATGTCAATTAATTAGTCTCTTCTTGTTTTAAGACTACAGGCAGCAGGGATTCCCAGTCCAGAGCCCATCATGCTCAGGAGCCATGTCTTGGTCATGGGCTTTGTTGGAAAAGATGACATGTATGTAAAAAAAAATCACATGGTTAAACTTTGTCAGCATTTTTTAAGAAATATTGCAGCTTGAAGTGCGTTTCTGTCGCAGGCCTGCCCCTTTACTGAAGAATGCCGCACTGTCTGAATCCAAAGCACGTGAGCTCTACCTGCAGGTCATCCAGAACATGAGGCTGATGTATCAGGAGGCTCGGCTTGTGCACGCAGATCTCAGCGAGTTTAACATGCTGTACGTCCCGGAGTCATCCAGCTTCGTTTCGTTCATATAGGTGTCATTTCCTTGGTTAAAAGCCGTGTTTTGTGGTTTCTCTGGTTTTTCAGGTACCATGACGGAGACGCGTACATTATAGACGTCTCTCAGTCAGTGGAGCACGATCATCCTCATGCACTGGAGTTTCTCCGCAAAGACTGCAGCAATGTTAACGGTGGGTGTGATGAGAACGTAGCCTGGCTACTTAGTGTGCAAAAACTACAAAAGTGGTGAGTTTTTGCTAGGGAGAAAAACTGTAAGTGAAAATCGGTAAATAAAAGAGAAGAAAATAAATCATCAGTTTGAGAGAAATGAATTGGAGCCGAATCGTAGTAAAATCAGAGTCAGTATTAAAAATACCCATACATCATGCCTTCTTCACTGAGTGTTGCAGTCACAGAGGCAGAGACTTAAAGGCACAGAGGCCACGCCTCCTTGACAGAGACTTAAAGGCTCGGAGGCCACGCCTCCTTCACAGTGACTTAAAGGCTCGGAGGCCACGCCTCCTTCACAGAGACTTAAAGGCTCGGAGGCCACGCCTCCTTCACAGAGACTTAAAGGCGCAGAGGCCACGCCTCCTTCACAGAGACTTAAAGGCTCGGAGGCCACGCCTCCTTCACAGAGACTTACAGCCATACAAGCCACGCCTCCTTTACTAAGATTGAAAGGCCCAGCCTCTTTCACGGAGACATGCAGGCACACAGGCCACCTTCTTCACAGCCACGCCTCCTTTGCATAGAAGCACTCAGTAGAGACCACAAGAGAGAAACACAAAGCCAAAGGCAACTTTTTATTATTATAAAGTTTTAAAAAATGTAATAAACATTTAATTAACATTTAATAATCTAAAAACATTTAATAAACGAGTTGCACAAAATCTCTTCATCAGCACATTGAAGTTATTCCCGAATTTTCCCCTACACACCAAATTTTTTTTGTGTGTGTAAAATTTATTTGTGCATTAAACTGCAGAACTGCTTTAGATCAATGGCTTACAAATAAGTGCAATTAAGTCATTGTTATTTCCTTTTCATGTTTTTTTTTTTTTATAGACTTTTTCCAAAAACACAGTGTAGCTGTGATGACAGTTCGGGAGCTGTTTGAGTTCGTCACAGACCCATCCATCACCAATGACAACATCAACCAGTACCTGGACAAGGTCTGTCATTTCACCTTACCATTTGATGAACATGTTTATTAATAATACACACAACTGTAGTTACTTTTCTAACTCATAAGGCATATTTATGGCCTATAATAACAGCGGCTTGCTTATAACCTGCTAGTTGTGAGAGTATTTGCTGTAACGTGTTTGTGGTGTGTACCTCCAGGCGATGGAGATCGCATCAGCCAGAACAGCAGAGGAGAGATCCAACCAAGACAAAGTGGACGAAGAGGTAATTATGTCCTAAAGCACAAATAATACATATCTCTGTAGATTAGAATGGGGGTTCAATATACAGTGTGAATTTATGTGTAAGAAATCTTGAAATAAAAAAAATAATTAAATAAAAGTGGGATGTAAAATGTGCATGTGGGACTACATAAGGAATAACACCCAGTGTTGTGCAGTAGGAAAATAATCATCGTCACCGTGGTAGGATATAGTGGCGCTACTGTTGGCACACCAGAGTTGATGATTTTCCCTTAATAACACATCCTGAATTGTTTATTTTCCTTTTTATTATAATAATACCACAGTAATTTGAATAATAAAGTACGACACATCATAGTTTTTATCCGTTTATAGTTATATTTAAGTTACTTCCTGTTACCACTTACAATATATAGCAGGTATAAATGGTCACACTTTACAGATGTGTTAGTAAGACAGAAAATACTTCTAAAATGCTGATGTTAGAAAATTTACTAAAACCTTCTGACCAGTCAGAATCGAGTATCCGGTAGCATTGTGGTTTAATACAACAGTAGTGAAGACTGGTCTAAGCAATCAGATTAAAATTTGCAAGTTGTTTAAACATTCACTTTTCTTGTGCCTGCGTCAGGTGTTTAAGAAAGCCTATATTCCTCGCACGCTTAACGAAGTGAGTCACTTCGAACGAGACGTTGACGCCATGATGATGGAGCAGGAGAACAAGCAGAAAGATAACGTGAGTGCCTGCAGGACATTTAACCAGGAAATGACTTTTGTTTATATGGTATGTGGCTGATACGTTTGCGGTTATGACAGCGTCTGTTTTGTAATATTAGATCCTGTACCAGACGGTGACGGGGCTGAAAAAGGATCTTTCCGGCGTGCAGACGGTAAGATGCTCCGGATCAATAATTCTTGTTTGGTCCTCACTACGAGACCTGCCTTGAGGAGAAGTGAAACAAAAACCTTCATTTTTTTCTTTTTTTTCTTGAGGAATCCAGGCACTTGTTTAGTCCTGGAACATGTACAGTGAACAATTATGTAGAAAAATGATACACTGACTGTTTTTACCCCAATTTGCCAACAAACAATGCAAAAATGATTCTCACTCATATATTGCACAGATAAATTACCCCCCTTTTAAACCACTGAAGTCTTACAATGACGCAAAATCAAAGTATGTTCTAGGTTGGATTAAAAAAGCAGTTTTGGAATTTTAAACTCTCCACTGAAGCGCAACCTTTGACCTTTCTCGTCTTTCTCAGGTTCCGTCTTTACTAGAGGGCTGTTCCGAAGAAGCGAGCTCCAGCAGCGATGAAGAGGAGGACGAGGAAGATGAGAACGAGTCCGGAGAAGAGGACACGCAGGAACACGGCGGCCAGGACGAGACAGAGCCGCTGGACAAAAAAGTATTTACAGTTTCATTTCCAACAACTCGCTAGTGATCCCGGAACGCAAACTGGTTTTGTATGAAATGATTTGTTTCCCTCCTCAGGAAAGAAAGAAGTTGGTGAAAGAAGCTCAGAGGGAGAAACGAAAAAATAAAGTGCCGAAGCACGTGAAGAAGCGCAAAGAGAAAGTGGCCAAGATGAAAAAAGGAAAATGAAAGGGAACCCTCGTGCTCATGCTCATGACTGACAGAAATGATTTATGAAAAATAAAAAAAAGACACCTTTATAGCTGTCTTTATATCTTAGTCATCCACTCAGATGTACTGTAATTTCCTGTACATCTGATGAATTGGTAAATTAAAACGTGTGTAAGTTAGCACCCTCTATTGGATAATTTGTTCTCTTGTTTCGTAAAACAATAATGAAAAAGGGGGACATTTTGATCGCTAGCACAGTTACAATGTGGTTTATTAGGAGAAAATATTTCCCCGATCTCAAACATCAGTCAGTTTTTGATGTTATGTAGAACGCATTCACAACCGTGGAGGAATGGAAAAATTTCCAAATTCCCATTCGGAATTTTTAATTCCTACTCAGGACTTTTCCAACAGCTTCGACTTGTCCAAATTGCGAGTCTGTGTTGCTACTGCAGCGTGGTGGTGCTCATAGTGAAAAGTACGAACAAAGAAATAACAGTATGATTTAAGTTTTATAAGCAGACTTTGGAGTTTCTGTTTATATTTGACTGGGTGATCACCTGATCGTTGAAATATTCATTTGCTTTCTTCATGATTGTTTTTTTATATATTTTAACCAAATACAGTGAATTGTTAAATCCACTCAAAATAAATTAAGCACTAACCAAACAACACGCTTTCGTTCTACGTCAGCATTCAAATAAACAAATATCCATTAAATACTCTCATATGTAGTGTGTGATGTGTGTGTTTGTTAATCTGAAGACAAAGCTGCACTGACATTATTTTGTCCCTTCTCATCAGATTTGTGTGTTTGTTTAGTAAAAACACTAAAGGTCCTCATAATGCTAGGACAGAGGCAAAGTCCTCATATTCACCCGGTCCTCACAAACTGAACGACGAATAAACGTTTAAGATTTATTTGAAAAACTAAGAGTCAAAAGGTTTTCTTTTAGTTTCTGAGGTTAAAGTTGTACTATTTATTATCTAATGATGTCAGTGGAAGGTCCTCACAAAGACAAAATGTGTATGTGTGTATTTTTCCATTTAAATAAAAGGCATTAGGGTACCTTGTGGATAAATGAATGTTCATCTAAAGGGGACATGCCAGTTACTTTATATTCCTCCCTGAGATAAAGTTTGCAAGTTCTTTAAAAAAAAATTAAATATGCAAATAGCTTCTCTGTGATTGGCCAACATCTTTAGACATGAACTCTGTCATCCACACCTATGGAATTCTTTTGCTACGGTCTTCATGTTGCTGTTTTCATGATGACTTTCAGATGCTCGTGTACATATGAAACAAATATTCCTGAAATACATATTGGGAAGGTAACTGTCCAATATGTTCCTAAGTCACATCAGCAAATCTTATTTCAAAAACAACAAGAGAAAATGGCATGTCCTCTTTAAATTAGCACTAAATATCTCGTGTAGGCCAACTGCGATACTGCGTTTACTGAAAAGCTACGCTTTCTTTTAAATAGCAATGCAGAAGGAGCCGGTGAATTTTGTACAAAGGATTAAATTCTCACAAGTAGGAAGTCCTCTTTTTCTGGTATAAGAACATTTTAATGCCATGTGTGCATCAACATTTATAAATTCTGTATATTCATACATTGGCTACAAACACAATGCATGCTACAAAGACATTTTTGTATTGCATCATTTTGGACAGAATGACAAAAAAATCAATTTTGACAATTTATCACAAAATTAAGCCAAAAAAGGGAGGAAGGTGTTAAATAAAATAGGAATGTTCCTATTCTAAGTATGCATTTTCGACTTTCTGGAATGTTTTAACCTCTTTTATTAAAAATGCTCTGTATGCAGATCAGTGGGTGTGTCCTTAAGCCCATATATGGGCTCAAAGCTACACCCATGAAATGTTTTTTTTAATGTTATATTAGCTAGTATTAGCAGTGAAAACTATGAACATTTATTAATATTATTACTTATTTTTTTAAAAACAGTGTTCAAGAATGTTAATAAATTTCTTCTTCCTGCCTGAGGACGTCCATATATGGACTCAAAGACCTTATTGCTTTAATACTTAAACAATTTTTCATAGTAAAAGTACAAAACCATAACATGCACTCACTAATATAACATTAGACAGTGTAAGAAAATGAAACCTTACTATTAAAAACTTTAATAATTTACTGTGCTACTAAAATAGAGGCCTACTTCTGTCTATTTACATGTACTTGGTCCCAACAAATTCTGCACTGGGGAGGGTTACTGAAAGCCTCGGTAAGCTAGCGCAGATTAGCGGATGCCCTCCACGTAGTTAGCAGGCAGCATGCCCGAGCGGCCCGTCCTCTGCACCGTCCCAAACATCCAGCCCTCGTCAATGGGGTGCACGTTGTGGATCAGATCTCCATCCCGGAACGAGACCTCGTCGCAGTCCTGAGCCGTGTAGTCGTACAAAGCCCTGTACACACTCTGCCACACAGCAGAGAGGAAGAGCCGTGAACATGGCATGACAAATAAAAAAAACATCATTTTGAAATGTTGGTTAGAGAAACAAATTAGGTTTTTTTAAAAGGATTTCAGATTACTTCTTAAAAAGATGGCTAATTCATATTTATTTATTTATTTACTTATTACCTATTAACCATTTAGGGTTGTAAGTTTTGTAGGTAAAGCTTGGCTTCTCATTTCCTTCACTGTAACAAGGTAGAACTGCTCACCGTGGTCAAACATAAATCGCTACAGTACAATATTGGGTTCGAAAAACTAAATAGATGCAGATTCGATCGAGCTGAAAAAGGTCAATTTGGCAGGTAAGAAGTCACGGTTGGGGTAAAAAAAAAGGACCTAACATGAGCAGATGGTTAATTCTGATTGCAACGTTGGTAGCATTGATGCCAAATTGATCATCGATCACAGTCCTGCCATCAAATCAGCCAGAAGAAAAGAGCAGAAATTTCAACAAAAAGTCTTTGCTTTGCAAAGAAGCTCCAGATCATTGTATCTGCTTTAAGCAGGTAAAATGACGTCTCACCATGGTTGCTGGATGCGACTGCAGCTGCATGGATCTGAGGGAGTGCATGCTGGTCTGATGCATGTAGCTGTGTCCCTGATTATAACCGCTCGGGTAATAAGCTCCAGGAAGCACAGGGGCTGAAGGTGACACAGTGAAATAAATCAGCATGAGATTTATGTACCGCTGAAATGCAGCTGATGAAATTCCTCGGATGAGTAAAACATCTCAGTCCAGTCGGTTTGACTTACGACGACCAGGTATATTACCAACACTGAGCATACTGTACATTTTGAAGGACTTTACACATCAATGTCTAAATAGATACATCATACAGAGTCCTGAAGATGCTCTAAGAAAGGGTGAGAAAGAGTGTATTAAGAGTACGTCTAGTTTATGTACTGCTTTTCTCATCATTAATCATCGGTGTGTCATTTTTACTGCACTCCAGAGCCACACAATTCATCTCATTTTAATCAAGATTTTTGGTTTTCATCGCTCAATCAGAAGATATCCCAAAGGATGGAGATTTTATTATTGTTGTAGCAAATCTCAATTCATCTTTTTAAGTTTATTAGTCAGTTTAGAGACAAGATTTTACATTAGATTTTACATTTTAATATATTATTATATGATGTATAGTCTGGACGAAAAGCCTGTGTTCTGTTCATTTAAAACCGTAACATGATAAAATGCATTCAGGCTAGTTAAAATAAAAATAATCATGCTTCTTATGTTAAGCAAAATGATTATAATAGTATTTTTTTATCCTTTTTCATGCTACTTTTTCATCAGGAGACAAGTACATATGCTTAAAAAGCTATCAATTTGACCTTGATAAAGCTAGAAAGCTCACACTACTATCCTGTTTAAATATGTTTTTGCTATAGTTCTAATGGATTTTTAATGGCTGTCCTCTTTTGGACTCACCCACAATGACTCCTGGCCTCCGATCCATCTCCATGGTATACTGATTCACACCTCTGTGTGTGGCGCAGCTTCCCTGCAGCGTCTGATGGTCGGGTCTTGTCTGTGCCCTCACCAGATAAGTTCCTCTAACGTCCTGAGTGACACCGTGCAAGCCTGGCATGTCAAAATCCTTATGATATTTAGCCTGAAGGAATTAATAACATATAAACCAGTTTTGAATTAATCCTGAAAAGATAATCTAATAGAAACTGAATTGTTGATATTCTGTGCTCTTTTTTCTGTTTAACCCACAAAATGTTGATGTGATGGATAGAGAACTCTATGTATAAACTTCACGTTCAGGTCTTACGTTACTAATCTGATCCTGAGCTTTCTTCAGTCTCTGCACTTCCGGTGTGTCTACAAGAAATCGGAGACCACGGCCCTTGCTCTCTTCAAAATCCTTCCTGTATTTCACCTGAGGATCACAAGAAGAAGGAGAAATCTGTTGTTATACCAAGGAAGGAAGTCTGTTGGGCTGAATAACAGGCATGTGAGCACTATAAGCCTTACTCATGATGTCCAAGTCATGCTGGATAAGCTGATCTTAACCAGAGCTGAAATTAGGTGAAATGGAAACAAGGCTACAAATTGATTGCGTTTCTTCATCGGGCCTCATGTTGGGCCACATCAACAAGGGCTTATATTGATAAATGTCAATCAGCCAAAAATGACCAAGTGCATTCACAGGGCAGCTGTGATGACATTTAGTGATGTCCAAAACACTCCATGAAAGATAAAAACAACAAAATGATTTTTAACTTTTCCAGCCATTGGCCACCCTAGACACACACTAACGCTTTCTCCTTTTATGGGGTGCCATTACTTCTGTCATAAATTCAGTAGTTAGTCTTATTTATTTCATGCATTTGGTTTGGATTATGCTTTCTGTCTTTCATCAATATGAAGCAATCCAGTTTTACAAAATTTCCATTAAATATATACGTTGTTTAAATTTGACATCGTAATCTGTATATAAAATTGTATTAACGCATCACCAGTTACACATTTTGAAGCCAATCGGTTGACGTTTAGGTTGGTGAGTCTTCTTATATGAATCTCTTGTAGAATACAAACATTTTCCCAAACTAACTAGACTTTCCCCAATGCCACATTCCTTATGCAAACGCCCCACGATCTATTTCCGACTATGTTCCTTCGTATCCAGCTTGATAACTGCTAGTATTTGGCTTGAATACTAAGCACATGTCCGAGAGCCAGGATAGCAGGGACCTGGCGGCGAGTCCCTGGATGCCAGGTGGCGACTCGTAGGGGATATGTGAGCCCACCGCTGAGTGGACAGCTGCCTTGCTTTCCTCCATGCTGACCTGAGAGCACCACACCCAGATACACTCAGGCCAAAAACAGCAATGCTTTTCTCCTCTCTCTCGATCTGTTGGATTTGCAGCCATGTCTAGCACAAGCAATCATGGCTACAGCCGAAAAAGGAGCGTGTACCTGGCTCTGCAGCTCACTCTGCTGCTTCAGTCGCAGGTTCTCCGGCGTGTCTGCGACGATCGTGAACGTCTGCTTTGGGTAATGCCTTCAGGGAGGGATGGAGAAAGATGGAAATAGAAGGATAAAAATAAAAGATAAACACATGCCATTAGATGAACAGTGGCAAATGCATGAATGTTTCACTGTTAATCAACTCTTGGTATGTTTTGGTTCCACACCTTCAATCCTTCATGCCTAAAATTAGTTTTGTTGTTTGCTTTATTCTAAGTTCATAATACACTTGTGAAAAGTAACAAAGCATGCTATTAAGTGATTTTGATCTTGACCCAGGATGCACATACGAATTGCAGTAAGGCTTCTTCTCGTATCCTTTGTAGTTGTTCATGTTCAGGGTCATTTTGCACACCTCGCAGTGGAAGCATCCTTTATGCCAGAACTAAAATAAAATACATGCAGTGTTCAGTATAATGCATTATTACACAGAACCAAGCTGGAATAAATCGGGCAAGTGCAAGAAAGCAAAAGGACGCAATTACCTTGTCCAGGCAGTTCACTTTCTCAGTGGCGTAGACGATTTTCCCGCAGCGCGCGCAGTGAGGATTCATGGTGAAAGCCTTCAGTCACATCGTTTAATAATAATGTCAATTAGCGCAAAATAATAAAAAAAAATAAAAATAAGTGCTCCGAGTTTACAGCAAATGATGCGTGGCGCAGTGGATTTAAAACTGCGCAGACAGTCGTGCTGATTATTGGAGGTCAGTTTGGGAACGAGGAAGAGCAGGGAAATGTGCCAGAGAGAGAGAGAGAGAGAGAGAGAGAGAGACGATGCGCTAATTTGTTCCCAATTAATCCGCTCCCTCATATACCTTATTATTACATAGTATCTATAATATCATATAATAATATAGCCTAGAAATCAACCCATTAGCTTCAGTTATTTTATTATTCGTTCATTTCAGTTTTATTCAAACAAACGTGAATAATCATCGTAAACATCAGGCTTCCACACGATACGATATGATGTCGATTCTTAAGGCAACGATTCGATATTTGACGATACTACTGAATCTGATGCAAAACAATATCGATTCTTAATTCAACAATTAGAGAGCGTATTCGATAATACTACTGAATCTTCTCCGACATGATACTATTTCGATTTATAAGGCACCGGTTCGATATTTGGCAACACTACTGAATCTGCTACCATGCAATTTAGATTCACACAAGGCAAAAGTTGCTGTATTTGAATGTTACCACTGAATCTGCTACCGAACTGTACAATCTCAATTCTTAAGGCAATTATTCGAAATTTGACTATACAATTTTTGAGGCAACAACTCACAGAATCTGCCAAGATACCATTCCATTCTTAAGACAATTATTCAATATTTGATGATACTACTGAACCTGCTATGATACGATACTACACCGATTCTTAAGGCAATGATTAGATAGCCTATTTGTTAATACTGCTACAACATGATACTATTTCAATTTACAAGGCAATGATTTGATATTTAACAATATCAATCAACCTGCTACAATATGATACTATTTTGATTCTTAAGGCAATGATTTGATATTTGATGATACCATATAACCTGCTACAACACCATATGATTCAGATTCATAAGGCGATACCTTGGAATCTGCCATGTTATGATACAATTTCAGCTCATCAGGCAATGATTCAACATTTAACAATAATATTTAATCTGCTACAATATTCTACAATTGTGATTCATAATGCAATGATTCAATACTATAGAATGTTCCGAGACATAATATGATTTGATTCACAGTGATCTTTGATGGTGTTTGACAATACCACTGAATTTGCTACTGCAGGAGAAATATGATTTGATTTAGTAGCTTCGCACTGATATATAAGCAACATTGTTTAAAATCTGTGAAGGCCTCCAGTTAACGAATGATGATGAAAAAAATATGAATTCTTTTTTTACAAACAGGTTATTTGTCCTTTTTTTGACAAGAATAGATTTATGATTATTGCTTTGCTTCATTTCAACTGTTTTAAAAACAAATCTTTTAGTTTTTACACTCCTATTAATCACGCGTGGATTTTAGACACTTTACACGTTAGCCTGTTTCACACTTGACACACTTGACATGGACCTTTTGCATGTAGTGCATGTGTTTTCACACTTTTCTTTTTTACATGTGAAGATTTCTCTGTGTCAGAAAGCTTATATTACCAAGTGTTGACACTGGAGACTCCTTCCATAAATGTTAAATAAATTCCATAGATAACCGTCATATAAACAAGTATACGTTTTTTCTTATTAAATAACAATAAGATAATAATCCAATAATTATTATCCTTATTATGTGAAACATCCACCGTACAAGTCCCTGTGAATGAGTCGTTACTATAGAAACTGTAATGCATTTGAACGAGTACATTAATATATCGGTTTTGAGAATTAAAAGCATTGTGGTGTAATAGGTCCTGACATGTTTTTTTCCTCTTATGCTACAGCAACTTTTCAACAAGTACATTTTTTTATTTATTAAAGAACAACATGTGCTTTTTATCTATGTATCATTACATTTAATGCTGTGGATGTCCACAAAACAAGTTATTTGCTGTCATCACTTACTTAATAGCAGCTATAAACAGTCGTCCCCTCACCAAGCTCTCGTTTCTCTCTCTTGAAGTTAATAAAATTTTTAAAAATGCAGCTTGTCATGTTACCATGAAACTGGAAATCGCAAAGTCCTCTGTCCATAAGATGTTCCTGTAAAGGAAAAAGGAAAAGACTTACTTTTCTTACTTACTGCCATTGCCACAGTTTTGGAGGTGTGTGTGTAAAGCTTTATTTAATATGCTGGATTCTGAATGGGATTTCTTTAAATCCTCTAAGAGAGTTAATTAAACAGGACTTTCATTTAGGTGTGTCTTAGCACAGCTGCTGTGTTGGGAATAAATCTGAGTGAACCCTGGATTTTAAACCAATGGCTCCTACCCCAGTTCTGTAGGGTTATGGTCATGAAGCTGTCCACAATCTAATCAAATAATGTTTTGTTTACCATTCCCGGCTACGTACTTTATAATGTTCTCCCCAAGACACTTACTGGGCCATATTAAATACAGCTAAAATAAAATGCGAAATAATATAACATGCTGGATCGGGTGCTATTTTATAAGCTGATAAAATACATAAAATCTGCATTAATTAATATGAGGACTATACATGCAGCGATATACTGGCAACATGCTAAAGCTCTGCTAGCATGTTATTTCAGTGCATCGTCTCATTAATAAATGAAGGTTTTTTAGGTTTTAAGTTTTAATTGTATCTTGAATTAATGTTACAACATATAACGTTTGACAGCAAAGAAAAATAGTTTTCCTTCTTAGGTCTGCATTTTCTATGCCTGATTTTTTTCAGGCTTAAAGGCAAGGGCTTGTGTTTAAAGGGAATGGTGACGCGACTGAAAAACCCAGTCTCCAACTCTTCTACTTAAGAAAAGTCATGCCAAGTTGGAGGCACGAACTACACACAGGTGATTGTAATAATCTTAAGCAAGTGCGTAACCAGACTCTGAACTTCTCCTACATAAATACTGACATTACGTTTGGACTCTGATTACAGCCCATACATCCATTATCTATACGCAGCTTATCCGTTAATCTCAGCTGAATTCGGGTGAGAGGCGGGATACACCCTGGGCAGGTCACCAATCTATCACAGGGCTAACACAGAGAGACGAACAACCATTCACACTCATACTTATGGACAATTTAGAGTAGCTAGCCGACCTGCATGTCATTGGATCGTGGGAGGAAACCGGAGCACCCTGAGGAAACCCACACAGGCACACATGCAAACTCCACACAGAAAGGCTCCAGCCAGCCAGCAGGTTCCAACCCAGAGCCTTCTTGCTGTGATGTGACCGTGCTAACCAATGCATCACCATGCACAGATTACGTGCCATTATGCATAAACACGTGGTTTCCAACATAAGCGTCAAGGCGAGTGGGGTCTCACTGAAGTGGGGGTTGGCTATGTAGACAAACGAATATTTATTTATTAACACTGATTTATTAATAATTTCTAATTAATAAAATTTTTTTTATTAATATAAAACATGGAAATGTTGGCATGTACTAGTACCATTTTTACATATTTTGCAATATTTAATAATTAAGTACATAATACAATATTATGATTGATGATGATATAATTGGCAAGGTTTGTTGACACGCACTAACTTCATATGCTGAGCATGCATAATGAACAACCTCCATCTCAGTACACATTGTAATTTTGGAAGGTGTGCATATTACCATGGAAGGCAATAAGAGAAAAATTAAGGCCTAGTGCTTGGCCCCCTACGGCACAGGATCACTTTACATGCAGGTATGCTAGTAGTGAGTCACTCAAAGGAACCGACTCCCTAAAAGGCTTGGAATCGACTCCCTATTCGCAACGACGTGTTTCGGAGAATCGACTCTCTATGCAGCCCTACCGCGTACATCAGCGAGCCAATAGCGCTCCGTGAACTGTAAGACTAACCGGAAGCCACAGAGGGTTGCGGGACTGATGCGCTGCGCCTTCATCCAGCTGCAGCGTCCCAAAGCGCAGGGCATTGGCGATGGCGGAGATGCAGCGTCCCTGCTTCACGACTCCGGGCTGCTTCGGTTTATTCTTCGGAACATTGCTGACGCCGCGTGTGCACGAGAGCGACCGTTAAATTTCAAATCGTGGAACACCTAGCTGACGCTAACGGTCCCTGACTAACCTCTGCATTATGCTGTGGAAAAGGCTTAATGTGTGGCGTTTTGACTCAATTTAGGATTTTCTTTGTATGGTTTTGAATGTTTTATGCCAATGAATTTTAGGTGAGGGAGGAAGAAAGAAAAAAAACGGAATTAAATTGAACCTTTTGGGATTTTTTTTGTGGTGCGGTTTTGGTAATGAAGAAGTGCTCGTGCTCATATCCTTCAGCCTTGTAGTAGTAACGCTATAACCTTCACGTTCACGTCAATGACAGCTAGTACAGCTAGCTCGGTGAGGTAAAGGATTTAACGTCGATATTTGACATTGTTATTTGGTATATTTAGGCTAATTTAACGGAGGGATGAGAGAGGAAATACAGGCAGAAAGGAAGAATTACAGGTACTTGTTAACATCCGGTGGGACGCGTTTGACTCGCAGCAGCTTCAGGTGTCGAGGTTTTGACAGTGAGTCAGTTTAGGACAGACCCACTCATTCAGCCCTTTATTCAGGCAGTCAGTCATTCGCCCAGTTTCCTGGCATCCTTATATATATATATATATATATAAAAAAGAAAGAAACATGGCTTCTGGAGTTGCCAGCCTCGCCTCCTCCATAGCCAGCAAAACCAAAACGAAGAAAAAACACTTCATGCCGCAGAAGAAGAAGCTTTTCCGCTCCAGCGACCCTCTTCTCAGCGTGCTGATGTGGGGAGTCAACCACTCGGTAAGCCTCGACACTCAAATCTCTGGACTAATCCCAAAGTCATACCTAAAACATGTGTTTGCTTACCCTAAGTGGTGCTTTCTACGTCTAGGAGTCATTTGGGATTCGTGACATGTCAACCCTGACAGTGTGTATAGATAGGATAGGATGATAAAGTAGTATTCGGACGGGATTGTTTTTCCAGGCATACAATACACACAACATTGAAACCACTGACAGGTGAAGCGAATAACATGGAGTATCGCGTTACAGCGGCACCTGTCAAGGAGTGGGATGTACTAGGCAGCATGTGAACAGTCAGTTCTCGAATTGGTGTGCTGGAAGCAGGAAAAATAGGCAAGTGCAAGGACATGAGCGAATCGTGACGGGCAGATCAGAGCGTCTCCAAAACAGCAGGTCTTGTCGGGTGTTCCCAGGATGCGATGGTTACCAAAAGCACTCCAGAGAAGGAGAATCGGCGACAGGGTCATGGACACCCAAGGCTCAGTGATGCATGTGGGGGAGCGAAGGCTAGCCCGTCCGGTCCGGTCCGGTCCGATCCGATCCGATCCGACAGAAGAGCTACTGTAGCACAAATTGCTGAAAAAGTTAATGCTGGCTTTGATAGAAACGTAAATGGTTTTTTTGTCTGGAGACGTTTATGGAACTCTGCATGGAAATGTTTTCGGTAAAATAAAAGGCTGCATGTTTTTTAGAGAGAGAGAGAGAATGACTGTTTATTGCAGCATCACGTCTTAAACACCCCCATCACCTCACCTCCACATGACACAGTAGATCAGATGTCCTGGAATCTCTTTGTATGCGTGTGAGATCTGGACACTCCAAGGACTGTATGAAATGATCATTTTATAATCTCTACAGGGAACCTCGCTGATTTCTGGCTTCATACAGTTGTGCATTGCATGCTTTTTATTAAGGAGAGGAATATTTCCCAGGTGTCCAGCAAGCCGATAATTGGGCTCCCGGGACTCCGTCTGAGAGCTTCATGCTAATCCTAAGATGACATGCTTTTCAGGACGTTCGCTAGCCAGCCAGTATTATGAGGCCTGTGCAGATGTGCGAAGAAGCTGCATGTGTTGCATTCTGTTTCTTTACCCGAGCTCTGAAGCTTTCCGCAAACGCTCGTGAGATTTCTGTATAAAGCGCAGATCAAGATCTCAGCGACTGCAACAACTCCCTAATGGCTCAGAAGTGTTATTAAAAATCACAAAATGGCTTTTTTTCCTTTCCGTATAAAAATATCGACAGGGAAATAGAAGAACACGTGCTGTTGGCGCCTCTCACGTAATAATGTTAGGCAATTTATGACCTTGAAAATGAAATGTCTATAACCTGCACTTTAATCTGAATATGGACAACGATATAAAGTCCAGAAAAAGTTAAAAAAAAAATTTATGACCTGAGAAATAAGATTAGCTAGATATCACAATACACAATCCTTACAACTTCAGACAGAGGTTAGTGCTCGGACACGTGTAAATGTTTAATGTGTGTGCGCTCAAATTTCATTTCTATCACAATTCTCAAATCTGATTGGTCAGAAGATGTTGATCGCTCCTGTAGCTTTACAAATCCTGTAATATCCTGCACGTGTACCGAGGAGGTTCCACAACGTTAAATGTAACTATAAATAGTAAAAAGCACTATGTGATGTTTGATTCGTTAATTAAATAAAAATCGGAACCGTTGACTCCAGAGCTCTTATTCTTTACTTATTACTTTGTAGCTTCAATCACATAAATACATTACAACACTAAGAATGCGTACGTTTGTTCTAAAATCTGACATTCGTTGTTGTTTAGAACTCGTTAAGATCTAGGCTATGTCTAATGATTAGGCAGTTTGAATAATTTGTAATGATTAAAGGTCCAAGATATTCAAATCGGAGAAATTCCGGTTGTTCTGGGTCAGCCAATCAGAACAAGGAGGCGTTTCTACACACCTGTCAATCAAGTTCCTAGTCATTTCAGAAAATCCTCTACTTATATTAGCATTCAGGTGTTCAAGGCCATGCAGCATTAACTTCTACTGAAACCTGTGACTGTACCTTTACCGTGTCTCATCTCGATGTGGTTCTGGTTATTTAATAGCAACAAACATCACCCTGTTATCCTGTAGGAGTAATCATGGATTAATTAAATGCTCATGGATTATTTTATATTGTTTTCAAACAAACAAAATCAATCTAATGTAAAAATCAATCGAACAAGCGTCTCATTTAGCTGGCTTATCTAAAAAAGCTTCACTGGAGGTTAATCACGAAACAATTAGCGGTTAATATCGCCTAATTCTCTGCAGCCCTGATTTCCCCGTCAGTGACACAGAGCTGAGAGAACGATGGTTCAGTCCAACTGTTCGGCAGCGTTATCATCTGGATCTTAACACATCATTGAAACCTAACTAATCCTATAAAGTTTTAGTTCTAGTCTGAAAAAGTCCTGAATACAATGACATGAATGAATCTGTCTTTATAAGTGTGCAATGTCTGAAATTGAGAACGGTTAATTAGCCGCATGTAATTGCATGAGTAGTTTTAGTGCCACCTTATCGTTTGAATCCAACTCTAAGGAAGGTGCAGTGAACGCGCTAAGATCATTATTTAATTGGTAAACGATGCCAAATGATGATGCATATATAGTACATGGCCTTGCGTAGGCGATTTGTGAATGTAGATTTCTCTGGATTGTCTTGGGTGAATTCGTGGACCTTTGATTGTTGCGTTCAAGTCGTGTTCTTAAAGCAGTCTATATGGTAGTCTACATACAAAATGACCAAACTAACTACTGACATAAGAGCCACCCAGTTTGGTGATCTTTCAGAGAAAAATGTAGTAAGATTAGCACCCACTGGATACATTTGCCTTACTCGATATACCTGATCAGGGGTTCAAAAAAGTAAAGGAAACATACATAAGCAAACTCCTAAAATTCTACTTGATTTCTGTGCTTCTCTTTTTCTAAGTGGCCGCCGACTTCCTAAGTTATATGACTAGTTCTGAAGCTTGCTACGTCAATCTGTTAGAGTTTTTATACCGTCCTGGTTTCATGGTTCTTCATAGCACATTATCAAACGTTTACCTCAAGATTTACCCCACGGTTGGAACACATTACGTTTCTATCTCAGATCCTACGTCGTACATGATGGCTATAAAAACACCCATACAGCATTGTTGACCAAAACTAAATCAAGCAAAGCTCTGGTTTTGGCTCTGCGTGCCATCTTTCCTTACACCCGCTCTCTGTTTCAGCTTATAACAACAGCTTGATGAACACTGACATTGAAAGAGATTTAATGGAAAAATCTTTCCTGAATATCTTTCCAAGTATGAAGAGCAATTAAAGCGTTCGGTTATTTTTTTTGTTATTTGTTTTATATTTTATTTTTCGCATATAGATAACCGACTGTAGATGATACAGATACACACTTTGGCAGATTGACCAAAAAGCTACGCTGTGATCCAGCCATCCTTTCCTCTGTCAAAACCGCACATCGCGGATGAAATTTGACACCGCATCCCACTAGTATGACCCCAACGCTGCTAAAAGATGAGCCAGCAGGGCCATTAAGCACATTTTCCCCCATATTATCCTTTTACAAACACAATACCCCCAAGTGACTTGTTCTCCAGGAATGTTCCTGTCCTGTATCCATAACAAAAGCATCAACATGGCCGCAGCGTGAAAATCCCGCCTGAGCAAGATGGTCATCGACTGTGCAGATATAAGTACTTAGTCTAAGTGCAGTCGATAATATTTGCTAAAGTGCTGCTGGGTTTGCTGCTGAACGAAAGACGAGAGATGACACAAGTGTGGGCAAATGCAGACGACTTGTTTGCGTACCCACTTCACAAGCTTTTTAAACCCACGTCCTCTCATCTGGGGGGAAAACTGTAGTCTTTGAACAGCAAGCTCAGATTCTCGCACCGAGTGCCAGCTCTGGCCTTCCTGATTCTGGTTTTCTCTCTCGACTGGAGAAGACTTGGCCAGGAGGAATGGCTGACTAATTCTCTCTCTGACCCTGGAGACTGGAGCCATAACTACAGCTTACACTCCACTCCAGCCTTTCAGAGCAGAGAGAATAAATCTCTGCCTTCCTCTTCAGCAGGCAGGCTGTTTGCGACGCTTTACTAATTATGCTTTCCGGACGCAAAGGCAATCTGACGGAGATGAGACTGATGGCCGAGTTCTGCCCCGATGAGAGGCAGTGGTTTCATAACCTGCTGTTGAGGTCTTGTTGTAATTACAGGCTTTTCCGCACAGCTTGATCAGTGCCATGTTTTGGTCTGATTAATGCTTTGCTGCTTTGCCTCTGGTGTGGGTATTAATTACGCCATTAGATTGCTTCCTCCTTGATCAGTACCCACTTCTGCTTCCTTCTAGCTGCTCCGTGTCCAGGCTTATCCTTTACTCTGGCTGTTTATTTCATGCCTTTTCAGCTCTTCGTCAATCTCTTCTCCTTATACTTTACCCATTCTCTGTTGTTTTCCATCCCTCACTTCAAAGCCAATGACGCTCTCATGCTCTCATACCTAGCTGGACGCAGAGGAGTATTTTTATTGCTGTGATTGCATAAGGGAGTATAAAGTGGAATCTGAATAGATAAAAAGGAGGAACTCATATCCCAAATACGATCCAGCAGCTAGTTAGAATTGCATTGGTTAACTCCCAAGAAGGCACCATGTCAGAATGTCAAACGATCATCTTTCTGCCGAGTATAAGCAACATAAAATAATAACAACTATTAGAGATCATCAGATGACAAAAAAATAAGCCTGAGGAAAATCTTTTCCTTTTTCCTTTTATGTATTACGTAAGAGTTGTTTCATAACAGCGCTCTTACCGTCCTTGTCCTGTCTACTATCAGCTACCTAAAAATGCACACGTTGTTATTTTCCCAACATCGGAATATTGGCAATGCAATATATTTCATTCAACGCATCATCGTGTTCTAATATCCTCTCGTTAATCTGACACATTTTCTCCTGCATTTCTTGCTTCCATATTGGTTCTTCACGTTTGCTTGGCCCAAAGAATAATAAAAAAAAAACCTTCACGTCATTCAATGTTTTCAACATTTACGTGTTAAATTTGAGCTTTCACACATTTGAAAGCCGTTTAAGCCTGTATAACCATCAGGAGGATTAACACCACTACGCGACATAATAATCCACTTGGAAAATAATTACACAGACCCACTTCCTGTTTCACACCGAGTATTCCGGTGTTTTAGTCACAGTATTATACATTTTTTTTGTTTTGATAGTAGGCAGCTCACCCCCCCTGCTGAGATAATTCCACACCTGATGATTAGAGAAGACACAGCTCAACAATGCTTCACAATTCCTTGCATAGTAGATATTTTTAATATCACATAATATATATAAAGAGGTATGAGCGTTATGTTTTCACGTCTTTGACCCATTTCTTAAGCAAAACTCTGCTTCCCTGAGAGGACTGTGGCCTGGGAGCTGTAGGGCGTTCTGTAGGACAGCGTGAGGCATTGGACTGAATGCTAATGCTCATGACGCATCACACTCACTTAATGCCTTCGAGCCTGATCGGGACAAAGCGTTTTAATGAAGATAAATGAGTGTGGCTCTTTTGCTATCATTAATAATATTAAGAATACGAGGCCAAGCACTTTCTGGCCCGGCCACGTAATGATGAAGGAAGAAGAGAAATAACTGGGATCACCGTAGTTCCCAAGGAGATGTACTGAATTTGATGGCAATACATCAAACAGTTTTACTAATTTATGAATTATAGCACACCCTGGTGGTAAATTTGGACAACACTTCTTGGAGCGCTTCAGGACGTTGACACCAGATCCTTTTACTCATGTACAAAGATCGGTCTGAACAGATCACACCGTTGCCGAGATACGCGTCCAGCCATCGCAGGCAAGCGCACTGCTCAGGACCATGAAGCCACTGAGAGAGCGCCAAGCCACAGCGAAGGATCTTCAGCCAAACAGTAGGCGTGTAACGTTTCGCCCAGTTCGTGAAACGATTCGATTCGCTATATTGGGCACAAGATTCAATTTTCCCACAATACTTTTGTAAAAATATAAAATGAAGAAAATTTTTATTACCAAAAAAAAGTGATATTTATTTTCCTATTTTATCAACTTAAATTGTCCTTTTGTTAAATTAAAAAAAAAAAACCTCCCAGCAATAGTTATTTACAAACATTTGTAAAGGTTAGAGTAAAATATAGTAGCCTATTAACTAAAATATACCTTTTATTAAAAATGAAAAAAGCTCAACAAATAGGCCTTTTCTTAATAACAATTCGGGAAGGTAGTAGTCAGTAAATATAAAACAACGACCTCCTTTTACTTCCGTCCTGTCAGTCTGCCAATCGCACAGAAGCTCTTTACCATTTTAGATCTGGCTTTTTTGTGTGTGTTCGCCTACGGTGACATCGCGTGCATTTCCTCAATTCTACATTATTGCACCCAATGCTGTCTAAACAACGCAATTACACCGTAAATTTGTGCCGCGATTTATCGTAGCACAATGTATCGTTACATGCCTACCAATTGGCACTCCATGTCTTTTAGTGGTAATCTTTGATAATAAGTGGATAACGTTTTAGTTAATGTCAGTCCGATATGTAAATAAAATTCTTGATAGATTTTTTAATCATGGTATAACCAAGTAGCGTCACTTTATTGCTACACAAGTATTTTGGCAATCAAGATGAGCGTGCATGTCTTTTTGTTTACAAACACCAAAGGCGTCTATGAATAATTGGTACTTGGTTCCCTAATAATAATAATACTAATAATAATAATAATAATAATGCTGTATTCTGAGAAGAGCTATTGGTTAAAGCAGGTTTAAATGCAGAAAGCTGGAT
>JAQMYM010000018.1:2584932-2611174 GCA_030014255.1 Parauchenoglanis ngamensis | reverse complement strand
TATATATATATAGAACATGGTCTATTGTTAAATAAATAAAAGATGGTACCTGATATTGAGAAGTGGTTTGGTTTTGTGAACTTGCACGTCACATATGGGACAGTATTTACTGGTCTCTAAATACCGCACGATGCACATTTTACAGACTGTGAAGAAAAACCACAAGAATCAGTACACACACACACACACACACGCACACACACACACGACATAGGTGTGTTGCTTGGTGACGTGGTTCGTGTACTTACACGAATGAAGACACTCAACGATGGTGGTGGCGTCGATAAAGTAGCCACCGCATAACACGCACATCAGATGCGGGTTCAGCTCCGTGATCTTTATCCGCGTGGTTCGGTGCATCGTCATGAGGCTCGCGCACCTGGCGAATAAACACACGAGGCACGTGAACCGAAGTGGTGTGTTTAATTCGAAGCTACCTTGCAACCTGTTTTGTTTTTTTATTTTTTCTAATCAAAAAACGCACTTTATGACACGAGGGTCTTGTCTTTTACGGACTTCTCCAAGCATCCTAAAATGTTTATTATTCACAAACATGCCACTAAGCTATGCAAGTTCTTAAGCATTATTTTAAAACTCACAAAAAGACTTTCTTTCTTTTTTTTTTTTTTTTTACAGCATATACGACAGACCGGTTCACATCACACAGGCCACTCCAGGAAAGCTGTCCTGGACCCTGGACCAAGGCTGGGTGACTGGGTGAGAGGCCCAGGAAGGCTAACTGGAGTCCACTGACATGCAGAATAAACCTCCCTGAAATACGTCTATTGTACCAAACCACGATGATCAAAATGTAGGCCTATGCAACTAATCATAAGATCATATTTCCTTCTATTGAAAAATGTTGAAAAACTCTGGCTAATTACAGACATTTTCTCATATGCACAATTAGGTAACGAGCATCTATGCAAGTTTGCTAAGATGGTGCATGACCCAAAGCAAAAAAAACAAACAAAACAAAACAAAAGGAGCATATGTACATCATTCCTTTTACCGAATCCAAATATATTTACTGTCTTCCTTCAAAAATGCAAGAATTTGACTAGTTAATCAATTAGGGAAAATGTGCACCGATCTGAAGTGCTTACGTCATTCAGGTAAGCCTGTAAGAACTGTCATTTACATTACTGCTTTGTGTTCGCAAATCTGCAGAGCAACAAACTTTTTCATTTTTTCACTGGTGTATAACTGAAACTGCAGTAACCAGTCGTCAGTAACATGTCCACAGATATATAGTTCATTTCTTATAAATGTGCCGAAAAAAGGAAAGGACATGCATACTGTAAAGGTTTGTGCATTTTTGCGTTAAAATTAATCTAATTAAGATGCCGTTTTATACAGCATGTTTATGGAGGTGGTTTCGCTTTGTAGGCCTCCTTTTGTAATCTGGCTCTAATAATTTGGGTAATTTGGAATAATTGTGCTTAAATACGACTTTTTGGGTTGAACTGGTCGAGCAAGCCTTTAGGCCAGACGACGAGAGACAAACAGATTTGCTCCTGGGGTTTCAGAGTGTACAAAATCTGAATGTATTGTCCAATGCAAATTGAAAAACTCGTAAATGTGATTTTTACAAACTGCTGTAATGAACATGAGTGACAGATGACAGACTAACAGCCCTGTGTGTGAAGCTGTGATCTGATTTCATTAAAGCGCTGAGTCAGCAGTGCGCTGCTGTAATTAAATAGCCTAAATCATGAGCTTTAAATGACTGGGAACACGTTATAACGTCATAAGTAGCCTATAATGTGCACATTGTTTTGCAAAACAAAGTGGGTCAAGAATGAACTTGAGATGCTGAAAAAAATGACAGCTATCCTGTTACAATTTCTGCCTATTTTCTAAAGGAGATGAAGAACCAGAATCATGATTATGGCTTCATGCTAGAGCTGTCTCCTGGCTCGTCAGGGTTGCACTTTACTTCCTGGATCTTCACAGGCCATATGTTTATGAAGGTAAATTGCACTTTATCCACCCTGCTATTTCCCGAATGCACTTTAATTCAATTTTTGCACACCCTGGACATAACAATTTTAAATTTAACTTTGCTTAAATGTGCTATTTTAGCCTACTGATATTAGCTACAGCAAGAATTTGTCAGTTTGTGATAAGATTTCTGTTAAAAGCGTCACACAGTTCTAATACATGTTCCCCTAAAACGTTGATTAGTTACAGTGTTATAAAAACCTATAGGAGGCTAATAGGCCTACAATACTCGATTCTGATTGGTCAGAAGGCGCTGTTTTCTAATAATCAGCATTATTAGGCGATTGGACTTAATAATAAACTTTTTTTTTTTTTTTTTTAAAAAGTGCAGTTATTTAAGCAAGAAAAAGGAATAACTGTTTAAATAGGGAATCTTTTGGAAACAGATATTTATTTCACATTATTTACAAGTCTTCAAGACAGAGAGGTTCACCTACACTTTTGAGGTATCTGGACATCATGACTTTTTTTCTCTGACAAAAGTAGAGGCTAGCGAAGGAAACGACTGATGTAAAGCGATAACGGGAACTGATTTGTCTGACGAAATATAAATGGATGAATGGATGGATAAAAAAAGCATGTCGTGTTAGTTTAATGAATAAAAATATTACTCATTGGCGAATGACTGTGGTATGCTCGAGACTCTAGAGGAATAATACGCAAGTTGATTGTTTTGCTATAAGAGCATGACCTGTCATGTTTTAGGCTATTTATTCCGTGTTCTAGGCAGCCTGTAGATAAGCAATGTTTGCTTGTTATAGGACTGAGAATGTCATGAAGGACAGCTATGTACTGTCATGATGTGTGTCACTAGGTCGACTAACCATGCGTGACTTGCTACATGGGGCGGCGTCACCAAAACCCAAATCCACGACACATAATAGCCTATGGTCACACGTTAAGACCTGCTAAAGACTGCGGGTCATGGCAGAGACAGAGAGAGAGAGAGAACCGTGATTTCTACGTGGATGAGGAAGACTTCGGGTTAGCGAGACTCGCTGTTGCTATGGCGACCGCTTCGCCTATATACCTATAGTTGGCACGTTGCCAGTCGGTGCAGAGCCGTGCGCATTCAGCGGTCCATCAGCTTATGACACATGACCATTAATAAGGCGCAGTGAACTCCAGCGTGCTTCACTACTTCACTACTCCCCTCTGATGCAGCATATGTTTCAGACTGAAAGGCGCTACCTCGGCTGCCATTTTGCCACACGGTCTCGGCACGAGCGCCATTGTTTAGCTTCTATATTTCGATGTAAACGCGTGTCGGTCTTTTTTCGTTCTTCATCTGCGTATCCGCTGACATCTGAGCCCCACTCGTACAGTCGTAGAAAGGTTTTTTTTTTAAAAGGTAGCGCGCGTAAATAAGCACCCCGCCTTCCATGTCGTTTCCTCCGATTCGAAAGGAGGAAGCCCGAGAGCCTTGCACCGCGATCACGCCGTCTTTTACACAGACACACCGCGGTCTACACGCTCCAGAAATCCTGGTACGACATCCCGAATCTGTACCCTATTCATCAGCTCTTACTAAAAAAAAAAAAAGAAAAAAAAAAGGTAGACTAATAGCTCACGTGCCGTTCATTTATCCTGAACCTCAGGTCCCGTTCTTCAGCAAGAAAGACAAAGCCGAAAACTGGTGTACACTGTTGTGTATAAAGAAAAATATTCATATCCTACTTAATATTCATAACCGACCCTAATATTGAAAACATTCCAGCGCCGCATTCTTTTTTAACACTGTTTTATTTGATCACCACTGAATGTCTTGTGTTACCATTATAAAGAAAAATAAACAATATCCTAACATCAGATGTTATTCCTCTTCTTCATGATGTCAAATTTTCTTATAGCCGCTAGACAGCCTCACTGCTCTTAGTCTAATCACTAAACCCCATCTAGCCGAAAAACTTTCTCTGACCTCATGGCCTTATTATGCTCATCACATCTGATGCTAATTGCTTGTCATTCATTCCCTCAGCATTTACCATGAGCTTATAATCTAACTTAAAATGACAAGCATCAGCCTGCTGGTAGCAAGAAAGTTAAGGATGGGGATTCGGACAGATTACAGATCACAACCATCATGTTGCAGGTTACAGATACATCTCTATCCTTGTACTAAACACCTTTTCTAAGGGAGGTGAAGGATAAACAAGGGTATATAGCAACATCTGATGAGACTTTAGAATGAGTGAACCTGCTTAATAATCTTGCAGGGAGTTATGTGTTTTACTTATGTACTATGCAGCCTATACAGATCTAACAATTATAATCCAGTGTACCTGATTTTTAACCCATTACATGACTTCACTTTCACCTAACAAGTCCCAATACGTTATGGAAGGTTTTACAACTCTAGTGTCCAATTTCTGTTTTATTATTTCACCCACAGTTTTAATTTTAGACTGAAACTTCTTGATGAGAAATAATTTTTTGTATCCCGTGTGTGTTGTTACAAACAAGCACTTGTTTGCTTCTATGCCATTTTACTGATAGGATACTAAATGAACTTGGGAGAATATGAACACTGCTTATCTCAGTTCGCTGTTCAAGGTAAATCTGAGGGACCCAGGCACATAACTTAAATTAGCTACAAACATGAAATGCGACAATTATTCTGAATGTCACCTATAATAAGTCGCAGGAGGCACAGTTTATCATAAGAGCACTAAAAGAAGAAGAAGAAGAAGAAGAAGAAGATGAAGGACCACTGTCTGAAGTTAAGTTAATAATATCGGACTGCGACAGCAGAACGTGGTTGTGTTGATTTTCTGATAATCTACACCGTTTAGACAACACGGATGTATGAGCTGAAAACAGACTTGTTTCATATTTTACTGAGAACAAATGATAGAAACTGGTGCGGGTGCGTGACTCATGGCGCTTGCGGTTTTTTTTTTCCCTGAGCGATCCGACTTACAAAGTCGATGCAACACGCACAAAGCGCGTGAACGACAAACAGCTTTACAGCAACTCCGCGTGAATCGGGCACATTTTATAATAACACACACTCGCGTTCAGACCAAACAATCACCTATGACGGATATATACATATATATAAATACAAATGATTTTTTTTTCTTGCAGGCTATGAGAGATCTACGAACAGGACGCAACATTAGTGTGACGGTGCATGCAACAGAAGGCACACACAGCTTATAACGCGGTGTAAAGTCCGTATTCACGCACAATCAACCGCACAAAACGTACCTGCTCTGCTTCGCAAGAGTCGCTCACCAGCCTTTTTTTTTTTTTAAAGCACACGACGAAACTTGAGAGTGGATCAGCAAAAAGCCAGCGTTAAGCACCAAGCGGCCATCTTGGAGTGAAGTGCACACTGCCTGTCAGTTGCAGCGGTTCTAACGTAGCAAAGCCGCCGCGCTCATCGCAGCCTCGGCCAGAGAACGCCTTTTCACACGCAGACAAAAAAATACATATATATATATATATATATATATATATATAAATGCACCGCAAAAAACCCCGCACACCGATCCGATCCACAAGCTGTAAGGAATCCACAGATCTCAAACAACAACAACAACAAAGGTGTATGGTAAAATCCCGGTAAAGATCGCTATTCTGTTCCCGTTCAGCGCTGGTTAAAGGAAGGTGCTGCTTCGGAAACTGACACCATGCACCGTCCCCAAAATGGCTTTAGTTCGACCGCCCCGCACGCGATCACGTGGTCTCATTCCATACGGGCGGTCTGGGAATTAGAAAGGGGTGGGGGGTATTATCAATAGAAGACCCCCACTTACCCACCCGGCGCTATGCACTCTTTGTGTGAGACTGCCGTCTATGTAATATCTATGAGCCACATGCAAAACAGCAAAAACGCTGAAGAAGATAAAAAAAACACCCCCCCCCCAAAAAATTTTTAAATAAATAAATAAAACCCGCTCCATTTTTGATAACTGGATACTGTAGCGACACGCACTCAGAAATAAAGGGTACTAAACTGTAGCCTGTCTTTCCTTGTCACTGGTGGTACCATGTATCAAGCGTACATCTTTTGTAGGCACCTTTAACATAGTAATGTGAATGCAATGTGGCTCTAAAATGATTTAAGGATGCCTTCATACCTGGACATTATGGACCACATTTGTACCTTTAAGTAGCCTTAAGGACAGGCTAATAGGCTACTTTTAAATTATATTTCATGCACAGTTCCAGGTAGGTGTATAACCTTAAAAGTCTCAAATTAGGGCCAAGTAAAGGTACGGTTTAGTATCCTGCCTGTTTATCTGTGTGGTGTGGTACACCTTTCGTACGTGTATCTTTAACCTTAAAAAGGTGCATGTTTAACGTATACACATATAAACACTGTAAACAGTGTAGCCTGTGTTGAATAATATTAGAAATGTTCCTACACTATATCCAAATTTAGCGATGAAAGGTAGCTTACAAAAGATATAGCCTTAAGGGTACCACCTCAGTGACAAGAAAGGCACAGTTTATTCTAATTTTTCTAAGAGTGAATGAAAACTGGCTTTATGCTCTTTGAAATGTAAAGCTTTCTATAACGGCTTAATACTCATGGGTTATGCATGCTTTATTACCTATAGCAATACGAATGTGTCTGTCTTTGCAAGTATGCATGAAGGGCGTCCATAAATAGGCTACATATAGAGAAAGGCTATACATACATTCAGGGGGGGAACAAGACTGCTGGGTTTTTCAGACCCCTTATATGCTAGAGGTTTTTGGTACCGACAAGAACCCTAAGTTCAGAACTTCTAAAACGACTTATAGGATGAGCATGTTTGAGTATTGAAGTCACAGCTAATGAACAATGTGTTCTTAAATTAAATGTAGGCTATAGATAGGCACCAAAGTAATAAAATAAAAATAAAATAAAAGTAAAAATTAAAAACTTTTAGAGAGCTTTTTTGTGGGTGTCGCCAGTTTGGGTCGTTAGCATAGCCTCACAGGTAGACTACAGCTTCTCCTGAAGCTTGCTTTGCATTTTCGCGTATTAAGTTTCAGGAGCACAACAGAGGTCTTTGGTATCATTTATGAAAAGTACATATAGCAAACTAAAACAAGACCATATTAAGAGGGAGACTACTGCCTGGAAGGCTTATTTTGATCCCGCAAATATTATTTACAATAATTAATCATGGTTGTTGCTGACATTCCCCGACAGGACGGCTTGCTTTCAAAAGATGTGATCTTATCACCGTGTGGTGTGTCGGGGAAATTCTTTTTTTAGTTAAAAACCTGTGAGAAAATGGATTTTTGGGGGAAATCTGCAAGGATCGACGTGTCCGTCCCCTAGTAGCCTACAGCAGGTCACCATGACTGGCTGCGTAAATGGAAATGAAAGTCGGAAGAGGCGTAGCAGTTTGAGTGACTCAGGCATTGATATGCGGTTTGGGATGAAACTGTAGTCCGAAATGGCGCTCACATATAATAATAAATAAATACAAAAAAACCAACTATTTGTAATAAATAAATAAATGAAATTAAAATACTTAAATATCCCGTTTTGTAGCATGCACGGGCTTTATAGCACAAGGACTGAACGGGCAAAGTTCAACTCAAAGATGTTAAATTGCACAGAATAAAGTTGAAAGGTAACTACGTTTTTAATAACAAACGTCGTGCTAATTTAAATAACAAACTTTGTATCCACTGAACAAAATAACTGTTTGCAGAATTATGACCCTGCTTAGCATGATGCAGTAAAAAATATTACAGCCTCTTTGTAGCCTATCATCTCTCTTTCACTCAAAGCATGAATAGAAGCCATCTCACACACGCACACACACGCACTTTATTTTTAAATATGGAGCGCGTAATGGCTGCAAGAGCGCTTGATCACCTGTGCAACACAACACCTGATACAGAATGAACCATTTTTGCTGAGAGAGAGAGAGACAGAGAGAAGTGTGAATTCTATAGTAAGAAAGAGGTGTAAGCGTACGTTTTAGATAGATAGATAGATAGATGGATGGATAGATAGATAGAATGGTAAAATGGTATCAGATTAAAATTCTATAGTAAGAAAATTAGAGAAATGCTGAAAGCGTAAATCTAAAGGAGAGAGAGAGTGAGAGTGAGAGAGATTGATAGAGCTGTTATAAGCGTAAATTCTATAAAAAGAAAATAATGAGTATAAATTCTGTTGAGAGAGAGAGAGAGAGATAGATAGATAGATAGATAGATAGATAGATAGATAGATAGATAGATAGATAGATAGATAGATAGATAGATAGATAGAAAAACTTCATCTTAAAATTTTACAGCGATAGAGAGAAATGCTGCAAGCGAAAGTTCAAATGAGATACAGAGAGATTTTACAGAGAAACAAATGAATGGAGAGAGAAATATTATAAGTGGAAATTCTATAGATAGATAGATAGATAGATAGATAGATAGATAGATAGATAGATCAAGACTGAAGTCGTTCAGCTAAATATTTGTTATTTTATTTTATAAAGAATTCTGTATGCATATTTGGGAAAGCAGTTTTGTCCTACAGCAAAGTCTCTAGTATTCAGTTAACTTTCACATTGTTTAAGAAGTTTGACAAAACGGAAACCGATGCCCTTTTAATCCCTGTGAGTTGCAGATTTTATTGTGCACCAAAGATAAACTGCGCAGATATTTTCGTCCCTCTCACATGCAGATCGAACAAACCTCAAGCTTATTAATTTCCTAATATTAACCACAAGCCTCTGTGATTATTCTGTTTCAGTGCCATTTAGGCTCTGAAGAGAAGAGATGTGCTCGGGACAGAGGGACTCATCTCCTACGACAGGGCACGCAGTGTGTACAGGCAGCAGCTCGCGAACCACAGTGACGTCACAAGTGTTGCCAGATATCCCGACTTACCTCCAGGGCTGCTTTTGATCATCCCGTGACTACTTGTAAAATAAATAAGCAATTAAATTAAGGTGTAATGAAAACAGCAGGCCGAAATTGCATTGCTTATTCACGTGTCTAACGTTGTCTACGCTGCTGATTGCATTAATTAAATAGGCTAATATTAATTTTTAATTATAGGCTAATTGAGTTCTTGTTTCTTATCATTTTAGGCTAATTTTTCCTCACTTGCTCAGTTTGCCGCTAAATTGAATAAATATTTCGGTGTGTTGTTTAATGCGTGTGGGAAAATTCCTAAGTGATGAAATGGCAGACATTTAATCAATCTGGCAACACCGGACCTTCTACGCAAGACGTGCGAACAAAGAAAGAAGACGCACTTGCGGAAATTTTACAACGACGTCGTTGTTGATTTTTCGGTATTTACCTAAATTGGGTTGTCGTGACGCTGTAAATAATCTAGCAAGTTCGGGGACTTCCTTTTACATGCAGCTTTGTGCGTAATAACATCACATCATCGCAATACAGAAACCCGAAGACTTTCCCTACTTTCTGACTCACAGATTCAACTCACTGATATAAAACTGAGCTGTCATTATAGCTGTGTTTGTTTGTGTAACCATTATGTACAAACTCCATTTGTGCCCATACTATATTCTATAGGTTACTAAATTAAATATAAAGCCTACTCTATTAAAAATTTCAGCTGATGCAAAACCTTTTGTTGAGGCTTTGATGAGGTCGGCGTTCAAAATAATTTGTCTTAATTTAAGCGTCTAAATAAATTCAAATTCGCACAAGCACTCACGTAAAGCTTCTGAGATCAAGATGATCAGTCAAGCCTGATTTCCGTATGGCAACTTTCTGTAATGTTTCCAGTGATAATATCTCGGTAATGATTAACAAGAGATATATTTTGCTGCGGTACAGTTTAGAAATATTGTGAGTATAACACGATCATTTAAATAGAAAATTAGTCTGACTACATTCTAATCAAGTCTATAGTTCATGTACAAATGGAGAACTGCACATTTCTACACCCTTGTGTGTCTTTTAGGCTCTGTGTTTATCTTTACACAATGATTTTACCGATCTACCGATTGATTGTTGATTGATTTGTGCCTGAAGTGATAAATGGAGGTCATGAGCCGTGCAGCTGAGTTTGCGGATCTCAGAGTCGCAGATGGCCTGGACATCATTCACATTCCTGAGACAATACCAAAACAAATAACTAATTTATGGTCATCGGTAATTAATTTTTTCTCCTTTTTTCCACCAGCGGTTATACTACTGTTAGCCTACTACTGCGTCCCAGGACACCCTCACCCTTAGATTAGTGACATTTAACAGGAGATCTGGGTAATACTCTTCTCTTTAATGAAAATGTTTCAAAATGTTTAAAAGTGGTGTTTAGTATTCGTCATTGTCGCGAAATGTAGTTTTTCTTATGTCAGTAACTATTTTAACGTACGTTTATTCACAGCAACTATACTAGCTTATTTTTCCCTCGATGTTTCAATATTTGTATGCTTTTAATAAACAAACAAATTAATTTAATAATAGTAATAATAATAATAATAATAATTATTATTATTATTATTATTATAGTTTTTGTTATTATTATTATTATTATTATTATCTTATTCTACAAAATATTTTGCGCTTGTTTTCACAATATTATACATTTATGTGAATTGAAGAAAGTTTTTCCCTCGTTATTAAGAATCTAATAATATAATGATAACTAAGACATGACTAGTTGGTCATGTCTATGCATGTCGTTTTCTCTCCAATAGATTTTTTTTTCACGAATTTATTCCAGACTGTTGATTACTTTGAGTCTTATTCTCTGATCAGAATTTAGTTAAAATAAATAATAAAATAATCCCCCACCCAAAAGTTACTAACTGACTGTGAATGTAATGGAGCACAACATTTTTCTAAACATAAAGTTCCTATTCATTAGTGATTTATTATCGATCGGTTGTATCGGTAAGATATTTAGGTATATGTTTCCAGGAAAAAACAAGACAGAATGTCGGCATGTTGGAAAAGCAAGATGTTGACGAATAAATAAAAAGATAAGCTTAAAGTGGTACTGATGCTTCAGCTAATCTGCTGTAATATAATGTGTTCAGTAGCTTATAAACTTAGATGCCAAGACTGATTGGGTTAAATCAGTTTCTATGACAACAGTGTCGTTTCAAAGGCCTATTTTTTAATATTTCACGAGATAAATTTACTAAGTGTCACAAACCTCATAGCTATTTTGTAAAGGCTGATGTACAGTATTGGTTTATAGCTTACTATCAAATGAAATTAAGACATGATCACCATCCTGAAATTTATTCCATAGCATGCCAATTTAATCATGAGAAATGTCCAAATGTCCCAGCTTTAAGATCCGAATGAATGACATTTGCTTTCAGTAGCTATAATGACAACATCAGTCCTTTTCTGTGAAATGATCTTCTAGTCACAACACTGAAAACATCTCGGTGATGCCACTAACTTAATCAAAAACTGAAGTGTTCTGCTCAGAAATCAGTGCAACGTTTCAAACAGGCTGCATTTAAGAAAGATCCGGTGATTTATACAGCTGAAGAGGATTTTTGGTTCAGTATGTTGAATATTGAGTGCTCAATGTCTAAACACTCTCAAACAAACGCAAATGAGTGAATGAATGGATGGATAAATGAATGGATGGATAAATGAATGGATGAATGAATGGACCACCACTGTGGGTTCTTTATGCTTCCTAAAAAAAAAGAGAGAAATCCTTCAGGTCCCAAGGGATCCTTCCTGTGAATGGCTAACAGCGTTGTGGGAAACATCCCTCATTTCATGGGCTGAATCTCAAATCACTCCCTGCTGGATCAACAGTTAAGTCAAGTCAATTGTGTATATTATTGCACTTCAGATGTAGGCCACGTATATAGGGAGAAGACAGATATTTAGGATGCGGCCTTTTTCCTCCCGTCACAAAGGGATCCTTTTGAATGTTCTCCGTACACAGCAGCGACGTGTCTGAGCAGCTCAGCCCTGATTGGTCGCTCCTGTGGCGGCTGCGTGTGAAACTTGCTGCCGCTTAGCTTTTCCACGTCGCCGAAGTGGCCACGTTTGATTCGGCTACAGGGGGAGCCATGCCAAGCTGTGCATAGACACAGACCTTTCAGGCATGGATTACTGAAATTAACGTTAGCACACGTTTTTAGAGTGTCCACAATGGCTTCTCCGGAGGTCCTGAGATTTGTGCTGTTGGCCGCCGGCCTTGTGCTCATCCACCCCGAGCCGACTGCAGCGTGGGACGCGGATTTAGAGCTGTTCGACCTGGTTGAGGAAATCCCACAAACCTTTTACGAATTCCTGTCCGTTGACCAGGTAAAACGTCGTGTATTACTGCTCCCTTCCACTTTTCTTTTCTTCTTTCTTTCTTTATTTTTTGTCACGTAGGTCATCTTGGTGTTTAATTGTAGCTTGTGTTTGAACTTTGTAGCGGCTGTTGCAGTGTATTTAGCTTCAGGATATAACATGTAAATTTAGATCCTTACATTTAAAGCAGGTCAACCTAAATTTACAAATACATTTACATAAAGTTAAAATGACCGATACTTTACTTAAGTCTCATGCTCGTGTTTCGGTTCTGTATTTTTGATTAGTTTGTTTTATTCTTTGAGGATAATCGGTCAGCGGAAGTATTTCAGGTTCCCACCGCCGATACAGCGCCTGAGTAGCGGTAGCAGTCTGTAAGAAACGCCGAGGCTTTAGGCCTAGCAGCACCGGTACTTGGGCTCAAACGAAAACAAATATCTAACACACGGTTTCGTTCACTGTTCGGCTTTTTAAAGCTTCCAGTGGAGGAATATCCATATAATAAGGTCTCGGCTGTATTAACTCTAACTTTTTTAAACATATTTGTCTAAAGTGGATGAGTCATGTAGCTAAACATTGAAACCTAACACAGAAGTCTGTTCAGTGTCAATTTTCCAAAGCACTAAGGCATATTTATCATGTTAAAGACCATGTGTTGTGTTTTGCGTTTTCTATATTTATTTTCCTTTATCTCATTGTCTGATCACACATATTAAAGATTTAAGCTGTGTACAGTAGTAATGTTATATGATCATTTCAGTCTGTTTAGGTCTGTAGTGACAGCTGTCAAAAACCTGACAGAAATCTGAGCAAGTTATACTGTTAAACAAAATGTTTGGGTCAATCAAGAAAGCCTACGCAAATGAAATTCATATGCTACATCAGTTAATTCCTGAAAACAATATTAAGTAAGCACAGTATATACGCACAATGTATAATAGACCTATTTTAAGCAGAAAGGTATTCATATCATTCACTAAATAATGAATGACAATATATTAAGGCAGCACATCATGGAAGGAAAATAGCGGTCATGGTATAATGAATCAGTGTTTGTGTTCATGTGTTTAGTAAAGTAAAGTGATTCTATGAGAAACAGTGTGTTGTCTAGCCAGCATCAGCATCTGTAATAGAGAGACAGACGTGGGAAAAGTTGCTCAGATGATGCAAAGGAGTGTTCAAAACTGAGTCAAGATACCAAGGATCGGGGTTTGAGGAGCAAAAAAAAAAAGCAAACAAACAAAAACAAAATTACTGCTGCTGTTTTTCAAATCACAACCTGTGCATTTTTGTTCTTAATTTGGTAAAGCCATGTCATTTCACAGGATGCCCCATCCTCTGAGATCAGAAAGGCATACAGGAGGCTTTCCCTCATCCTTCACCCTGATAAAAACAAAGACGAGAATGCTGAAACCCAGTTCCGTCAGGTAAGACGAGCTCACACAGAAAGCTCTATGCCAGCGGTGTCCAATCTTATCCTCAAAGGGCCGGTGAGGGTGCAGGTTTTCAGTCCAATCAAGCAGCTGATTCCACCTGTAAAATCAGCTGAGCTTGGCTTTCAGTAGACTCTGGAGTGGCTTCTGCTTGGATGGAAAGAAAACCTGCACCCACACCGGCCAGCCCTTTGCGGATAAGATTGGACACTATGCCGTCTCTCTGTAATTCGCTGTAGGTTTGGTATTTAAAATAAAGCTAATTTGTCTGTTAATATGCTTTTCCTTTCAACTCTAGCTTGTTGCCATCTATGAAGTTCTTAAAGATGAGGAAAGGAGAAAAAGGTAGGAGGATATTAATATGTATATTTTTTTTAAATGACTTTTCACATTTCTACTTGTACATCACATGCCTTCAGGGATGTTTGTGAAGAGCAGCAGTTACAAGTCAGATCCTAATCTAGTCAGCATGATTTCATACATGTTACTGGTTTGCAATTTAGTTAAACCGTTCACCACGGGTGTTTCCATGCGTCAGTCTAACATCATCTCTGACACAGGTATGATGACATCCTGGTTAATGGGCTTCCTGACTGGAGACAGCCTGTGTTCTACTACCGCCGTGTCAGGAAGATGAGCAACGGAGAGTTGGGCTTCCTCCTCTTCCTCATCCTCACTGTGGGCCACTATGCTGTGATCTGGTCCATTTATTTGGAGAAGCAGTTGGTGAATATTGCTGGATGTCTACGGCTTCATGTCAAGTTCAAGGGTGGAATAAATTCCAACTAAAATTAAGCATATTGTGTGAAAGACTGATCACAGGATATGGCTCTGTTTTTCTCAGGATGATCTCCTTAGCAAGAAGAAGAAAGAGAAGAAGAAAAAGCAAAGCAGCAAGTTAGCCGAGGAGACAAAGACCACGGAGCAGGAGAAAAATGAGAAGTGAGCCACTTATTGGTGCATCCATGGAAATGTCCTCATACATCAACAGTCGTTATTTGAGAAGCCTAACCCTGGTACAGTCACCGGGGCTGGTATTTAAAAAGCTGTTCATAGTAGTAGTGACACTCCTCCTTCTTGTCTATAGTAATCTTATATATTCCTTGTTTATTTGCCTTGCTTTGAAAACACCCCAGCATTAACAATTTTATTTCCTCATTAGTTCAGATAAACCTCACTGGCATGACATTTTGCCACTCAAGCTGAGCATCTGGCTCTACTACACGCTGAAGTCTCTCCCTCATGCCATACAGGTACGTTCCTGCACAGCATGGGTGCCGTTACTTACTAATTGTGTGTGCCTTGGTCCACATTTTGCGTATGACTCGATGTTTTTGGATCTCAGGACGTGAAACAGTACTACAAAGACTACAAAGAAATGAAACTGAAAGAAAAAGAGCAAGCAGAAGCGCAAGCAGAGCAAGAAACACAGCAAAGTAAGGAGCAATTTATAGTGCTGTGAAAAATTATATTTATCCTAGAATGATAATATGGATAACCATAAAAGGTGGTGAAGGCTTATTTATTGATTGATTGATTGATTGATTGGAGGGGTGGAAAATATACTAAACAAAGCTAATCCTGTATTATAAACAAAATAAAATCACCTTCGTCGACCTGCAGGAGAGAAACGACCAAAGGTGAAAAAACCCAAAGTGGAGTTTCCGGTTTATGAGCCCAGTGAGGCGGCATACATACCTGCGTACGACCAGGGAGCGTCCATCGAGGACATCGAGGATCAAATGGACGACTGGCTGGAAGATCGGCAATCACAAAAAAAGAAAGTTAGTCATTCACTTCACTACACAAATTTAATGGATCTCTGGATGGTCATGACTGAAGCTTGAGTTTTTAAATTGAGTAACGTGACATGATTTCAGACTCCAGAGTGGACAGACGAGGACATCAGTCTGCTGACTCGCTGCATGGTGAAGTTTCCTGGAGGAACACCGGGGCGGTGGGAGAAGATCGCTCATGAGCTGGGCAGATCCGTCACTGATGTGGGTGTCGGAGCAGTGCATGGCTTTATTCTAATACACATTTTTTGCACATAAAAAAAAAAAAGTCTTTTTAATTGTTTTAGGTTACGACGAAAGTAAAACAGGTCAAAGACGGTGTCTCCAGCACATCAGGTCAGTGTTTTTTTTTTTTTTTTTTTTTAAAGCAGTTTGCTCTTGAATTACTACTTGGAAGACATCCCAAAAAATCTCTCTCCTTTTCTCAGGGTTGGTGAAGCTCTCAGAGCTGAAGAGTAGCATGATGGTAGGAAAGAGCACAGTCCCAGACAGCCTCATGACCCAGCGAGAGGAGATCGGTCTTCCTGAAGAGCCTTCAGAGCATGATGCACTTGAGGAAACGGAGAGCAAATCCCTGAGGAGACGAGGCAAAAGATCCACCTCTGCTGGGACTGGAAGCGGGGAGGAGAGGGAAAAAGCGAAAGGGCGCAGACAGAGAGACTTTGACCCTACAGCTGTGGATGAGGACAGCGAAGAGGAGAAAAAGCAGCCGAAGGAAAAGCAGAGCGCTGCTGATGACGTCTGGACCCAAAACCAGCAGAGACTGTTGGAGCTGGCACTGCAGCAGTACCCACGAGGCACCGCAGAGCGCTGGGACAGGATCGCCAAAGTGGTGGCCGGGAAAAGCAAGGTGAGCCGTTCACCTGGACCATAACTACAGGACTGTGGTTACAAAGATTAGGATATAAACTCAGTTTACATACTCGGATCTTTCCATCGCTTTCTAACATGTTCATAACATGATGTTGAACGCTCCATTCTGATTGGTCAGAAAGGGTTGAGTTAAGGTTCTATAACAAGAGCATTCCTGGTACCGTTTCTATAGTAACATGCACGGGAACTCGTATGGCACATTCTCAACAACAAAGAGCATCTTCACATGTCTGTTACTACAGTGAATAAGACTAGTAAAATCTCTGCAGAGTCGGTGCTGTGTAACAGGAATTAACTTGCTTCATGGAAGTCAAATAATTTTAACTATGAACTGACAAAAGAATTGATGTCGTTTTTAGTTAATAAAAGTGTAACTGGACGAATTGTTGTGGTTTTGAGATGAATTTAACACTTGAGGATTTGCTTTTATTGGGAAATACGTTGTGACACTAATTGTGATCCCTGTGTTCCTGCAGGAGGAGTGTATGATCCGGTACAAGCTGCTTGCTGAGCTGGTGCAGAAAAAGAAACAGGCGAAGAGCTGACGAATCGATCCTCTTCTCCTCCGGTTTCTTCATCTCTCTGTCATGTGCCTTAGCGTTGCCAAAATCATGCTGTATATCGGCTGGGTCGGTTCTCCAGCTGTCTGGTTTGGGGCTGGTTTATACTTCCGCCCTAACTGTGGTGCACTGATGTGCAGTTCTCCAAAAGGAGGAGCTTATTATACTGTATATTCCCCATTTTCCCCACACACCTTGTTATGGAGAAAATACCAAACAGTTCCCTATCTGATCAACCCACCCTATCTGATGCCTGATGGTGTGATGGTTGTGGTTTAGCACCCATAGAAAGTGGTGATCCTCAGCATTCTCATCTAGTGTTTACACGTGTGCACAAATATGCAGACACAGAAGTATAAACCGGCCCTCCAGGCTTCAGTATTGTACAAACCCATCTATGATCTGTATTATGTGAAACTGCAAATGTCCATGAATCAGTTTTATTATTTATTATGTCTTAATTTGCTGCTGTGGCCTTCGTTTCTCTGAGAAATTTAATGCACGAGGAACAGAAAAGCTAAGCTTCTTATGATGACCGTTAACACTTTCTGAACATTTTGTGCCCACCTCTTTCAGAGACCCAATGTGGCATTGTTTTTATCTGTTAATGAAGCATAAAATCATCTATGTACAACTCATTTATGCTGGCTTGTGGTGTCTTTGTGGAACATTTGGACTGCTGTCAGTAAATGTGCACCAATAAAGAAACCTGTATAGTAGGGTTAGGTGATGTCCGGAAGTTTACACTCTTAAGGAAAACCGAACCCTGAAGAGTTCATTGGCTACATAATACCGGTCAAGAGCTTCGGTTAACACTCGCATCAAACATCAGAACAGGAAAAATGTGATCTCGGTGACTTCACCTGTGGCATGAGTGTTGGTGTTGGACAGGCTGGCTTAAGTATTTAAAAAAATAATGTCCTGGGATTTTCACACACAACAGTCTCTAGATTTACAAAAATCATCCAATGAGCAGTAGAAACACCTTGCTGATGAGAATGTTCAGACTGATTTTGAGCCTAGAAAGGAAGTCTACAATAACTCAAACTCATGGTGAGTAAAAAAAGCAGCTTGGACTGCACAACACATTGAATGCTATGGCAGATGGTCTACAGCAGCAGAAGACCACGTCAGGTTCCACTCCTATCAGCCGAGAACAGGAATCCGAGGCTACGGGGGCACTGACGCACCAGAACTGGACAGGTGAAGGTTCTACAAACTTCACCTGGTCGTCTTCCGATCTCTGGTGAGCCAGTGCGCAAACCGCTTCAGATTCCTGTTCAAATTCACACGTTTGTTCAGTGGAGGATGGAGATCAGAAGTTGATGTGTGTTAAGTGTGGCCTGTGCTACTGTGATCTTTAACCATACCACGAGGAAGAAACAGGAGAAGCGACGGCCACTTATATAAAATGATTTTGCTCTTCCTTTTATTCTCTGGATTCTCAGTTGTCAAGGTCAGAAATTATGACTTTTTTTTTTTTTTTTTACCGTTTTAAATGGTTTTATCTGTGTTTATTGTAGCAATAATTCAGATTTAGATTTTCACTTGTCATAAATGACAAATTAAAAATTTTACCTTAATGCAATCTCCAAATATTCAGTAAACAGTCCAGTAGGTGGCGCTCCAAGTCCAGTCATGAACTCGTGAAAGGAAATTTCTTAATGAAATAAAAAGTTTTTTTTGTTTGTTTGTTTTTAAATGTAATTCTTGCTTTATTTTTCATTGTGGCACGTTTTTCCGATCAGTAACTATTCAAAAGCATTAAGGAAGGATTGTATTGCGGGCTTTCACACTGTAGTGCCAAAATTTCATAGGAACTTGTTTTGTGATATAGTGCACATATTAAACACATTTTCTCTCATCATGGAGCTCTTTGACCAATCCAATTTCGATTAAAACACAAAACGGCGCTCTTTCTTTACTCTACATTCTGATTTGTGATATAAATTTTAAAGGGTTTCTTTCCCTAAGTGTATTCACAGTTGGTTTGAGTAAGGACAGTGCTTTGTCATGTGCAAAACAACACCAACTCTTACATTTACTTTTACATTTACATTTAATTATTTTTCTCATATTTACACGGGCCATGTAGGCTAAATAATATAAAAATATTGTACGTTATTCATAAATCTTACATAGAGTAACTATATATTTATAATTTATTATTAATTATTATTTTTTTTAACTAAGCATAGCCATACTTCAGCAATTATAAGAAAGATAATGTTCTTGTTTTTTCTTAAATATGTAAAAGAAAAATGGAGTTAACAAAAAGATTATTTGAATATGATGTTGCTGAATAATCACATGAGCCTTCATGTTACTGATCAGATTTTTCTTTCTTTCTTTCTTTCTGTATAAATAAAATGTATATAAATACAAATTCTTAGACTTTGCTTTTGTATTTTACGAAGACAAAATAAAGCTTTATAAAAATAAATTATTACTTAATTTCATTCATTCATTCTTTAAGGCTTCATAAATTCTTTCTTTTATTAAGATTTTTGTTTTATTGAATTGACTTGTTATAATTTTTTTAAATATAAAGATATATTCTTAAATTAAAAATACAAATCATAATTGATTTAATATATTTTTATGCAGATATAATAATTTAATAAAAAATCCTTACATTCTTGCTTGCATGTTTTTTAATCTCTATGAACACCAGTATTTTTAATTTCCTAATTTCTAAATGTTCTTTCTTTCTTTTATTCTGTTTTCCTCTAAAAACCTATTTGTTTCTTGTGTATTTTTAATCTCTTTGAATACCAGTGTTTTTGTTTTGTTTTCCCCAGTCTTTCTTTCTTTCTTTCTTTCTTTCTTTCTTTTTTTAGGATTTTTAAATAAATTATTTTTATAATTTTTTAAATATAAAGATATATTCTTAAATTTTAAAAAACAAATCATAATTGATTTGGTATATTTTTATGCAGATATATTCAATCTTTCTTTTCCTTCCTTCCTTTCTTCCTCCCTCCATCCCTCTCTTCCTTCCTTTCTTTCTTTCTTTCTTCCTTCCTTCCTTCCACTCTCCGAATAACAGGTTATTTGTGTTGTTTTCCAGCTTTATTATATATTCAGGTCGTTCTTTCTTCCACACGGATCTCTCATTACACTCTCAGGTCAGCAGGTGGCGCTACAAACCTGGCGCGTTCACTCAGACTCCAGTTATGTAAGCGGAGGAAGAAGAGAAGTTATGAAACCAGCACGTGCCCGCAGCTGGAACTGAATGTTGATGTTAATGTAACTTAGTTTACACTAAATAGCAAAGATCATTTCTGTTTGTGTGGAGATATAGAGCGAGTTAACAGCAGACTGACTGCACTTTAGTAGACATTAGGAGAAAAATCAGTCAGGTTCGGTGGACAAACGTGAAAAAAGACGCATTTTTATTTCTGGAGCTCGGACATGGAGGAGCACAACATCGGGCGGATTTTAGTTCTTCTCCTCTGTCTGTTGGTTTACATCACCGCTTTGGCCATCAACGCCTTGGCTGGATCGGGAAAAGGTCGGTATAAACTGCAGGGTCATTTCCCCACCCGTATTCTGGGAAACCACGCCCCCTGCGTACGGTTTAGATAATTGGGTACGCTTATTAGCTATCAGCCAATCAGAACGCAGACCATTCACACGCACTGTACAAGTGCATTTTACACATTAGACACTTCACCTGTACTTTTCCCCACGTGGTCTTTTCACATTTAGTGCACGTGTTATGTCATTTAATTTTTTTTATTTCAATTGATTTTCATAATTACATTTTTTTTAACATGATCATATCATGCACGTTGATATGCTACGTGTTTATTTGGACTCACATGAAATTGTAAGACGCCACATTCACATTTTTCACGGGATCACGTGAGGTGTATTTTATGTGATTTATATGTAAGCATACTGAACACTGATTTGATGAAATCTTTTAATCACTCTGCTTTTGCGTGTGTGTATGTGTGTGTGTTTGTGTGTGTGTTTGCATGCTTGTGTGTGTTTACTCTTTCATTTCTTTACTCTTTTATTCTTTTTAAAGGTTTGTATAACCAAATATTTAATACATGGACTATAATTGAATACAAGGTTATAACCAAGGTGGGAATCTGTACGTCATTACTGCAGTATTTTATAGGCTTAATCAGGTGTTATTGAAGCAGAATATGAGTAATCTTACTCAAGAACATTTACAAAAGCAAAAAAAGCCCTATGTTTTACTCCTGACATTTTCATTTTGGCATTCACATCACTGTAAAATGAACCGGTCACTGCTTTTGTAAAATGTTCTCTTTTGATGGATTTATCAAGGATTTATACTGGGTGACTTATTTTCCTCCCACATAAAAATCAGCCTTTAAAAATTCACCATGTAGTCTGAAGAAGCTTGTTGAGGTAGGGATGAGTTTGGGAAATCTGCTAGCTAGCTATCTAGCTATGGTTTGGTTTGCTAATCCCACCTTAGCATTCTTTCCAATGGGAATATTAAATATTAGCTAACCAGCAAGCCAAATAAATTGCCAAATTTCATCACTGATTTGTTCAGTTGGTTTTGATAAGTCAAAATATTTTACTTGAGTATGTTTAAATGTAGTTAAATTTATACCTTTGACTCAAGTATATATTTGACGGCATATTTTTTTTATCACGATATGGTGTTTATAAGGCTATATTCACTTTATACTGTTAATACTCTAGTATTGCACCGATTAGAGCCCGACTGATGTAGGTCCGATAATAAACTGATACTGATTTCAATATGTGAGGGTTTAAAAATCTAACAATGATCTATGGATACCAGAAAAACTACCAGACCCATTATAAAGTATAGAGTACTACTACTTATGAACATCAAAGTAAATAGTGTGTGTGAGTGTGAGTGTGTCTGTTGGGCTTGCCATATGAACATCAAAGAGAAACTATAATTTAAAAAAGCAAGCATAAATGTATTATCATTGAGAAAGATATGGGTGAAATGATCACAGATGCTTGACTCTGCTTAGGTCAGCTGATTGTTGTGATTTGTGGCATTCCAAACACAACATTTTCTCATTTACTCAGAAGACTCTATCTATCTATCTATCTATACAGTACATAAGCATTTGCTTTGTTTTCCTCCAGTGCTTATAAGAATGTTGCTATTTTTTAATTATTGTAATACCCAGATAGAGAAGAATACCAAGTTTAAATAAGCTGAATTCTCAGTGATCTGTTGATGAACAGCTTTTTTTTCCAACTGGAATCTTTAAACAAAGACACAGATTTTTACCTTTTTGTAAGTTCAGTTTATTGTAAAAACATTGTAATATTTTTGCCTACAAGGCGTGCAAACCTTTTGCCAGATTTTTATAACATTCGATGAGAATATTTTATATTTTATGATTTATAATTTTCCACATGCAATTTATATTAAATTATTGTGGTGATTATGTAATCTGTTAGTATAGTGTATGATATCTGAATATTTTGTGAATCATACCTGCAATCAATAGATTCGAACTCTAATTTGTAATACAGTGACAGTGAATCTAAAGCTATGATTGTGTTGTAATTGCAGTATATTCTAGATGAATGCATACCTCGCAAATATGAAACGTGTCCTACTGTATGTGTTGTATGGCTGTTGTTGTTCAGGACCGTTTTTGCACAGCACAGGAAACGTGTCCGCTCTGTACGAGACAGAAATCACTCCCGGTGGTTGGACTTTCTCCATATGGGGAATCATCTACACCTGGCTTCTGCTGATGAACGGGTATTTTCTGAGCTGCATCTGTAGACGGTAATCACACATACACAAGTGATCAGTTTATACACTAGAACAGCCAGTCGAAACAAATGATTAAAGGAATCATCCATGGTAGTGTACATTTTCTAATTTTACACTCTACTCCAAAAGTGATCAGTCAGCCGAGACGTGTTTGGTGTCTGACGTTTTTTTGGTTTGGTCTGAAGCTCTGAGATTAATGTTGCGTTACAGAAAAAATTAATACAAGCTTGTCTCAAACGAAGTCTTTTGTGTAAATAATTTCCTCAAACCACATTCAGATCTTCCCTGATATTAAACAGACTTGCTAATGTCCAGAATTGCTAATTTCCACCTGAGCTGTGTAATGTGTCGTACTGTTATAGGAAAATAATCAACGATCAGTTAATATTCTTTAAATTAAGGAAAAACATCCCACCTGGTTTAAACTTCTTTATGTTTTGTGTGAAGGACTGTCACCGGATGGATGTATTGTAGTCCTGCTGTTCTTTCTTATGGCTTTTTCCTTTCCTGGATGATTAACATGGCCCTGAACATCACCTGGCTCCTGCTATGGGACCATGAGTAAGTACAAGTCCATGTGGCAAACCTAAGAATCCTTAATACACTCAGCGAACATATTATTTTTATTATTCTTAAGGTTTGGGCAGCAGGTTTTGAGACTTTTTTGTCGGAAAGTCAAAATGGGATGCTAAGTGATTTTGTTAGCCATGTTAGCATTTTTGCTAAAAGGTTACGTTAGGATTATCAGGGTTGACTGAGCCATATTGTTTCCAGTGGCATGTAATGATTAACCCAATTCATGTTTCAAGGTTCATGTTCAAAGGTTGGAGTATATAGTAGCCTATTAACTAAAACATTCCTTTTATTAAAAATGAAAAAGTTAATAACAAGCATTTTCTTAAAAATGAAAAAAGCTTGAACAACTACCGCCATTTGCTTCTTTTTTCTTTCGCTTTGTAAAAAGATATCTCCAATTTCTGTTTGAATCTGTTTGTTCGCACAAAAGCTCTTTCCCATTTTAGATCTGTTTTATATGTGTCTTTTCATGGCATTAGAGCTGTGCTACTTCTGCTTACTGTAACATGTACTGCTATTGTACATTATTGTGCCCTCTGCTGTCTAAAAAAATGCAATTACAGCTAGGGAAAAACTAAGAGATGAATCGATTCATTTTTTTATTTCCATTTGTTCGAATCATCATCAATTTGTATTGCGATTTAACGATGTACATTATATCATTACATGCCTACTTGCAACCCTATTTTTAAAAATAAAAACACTGAATAAATAGACTGTGATGTATATTTATGGGATGTGCTTATGCTTATGCTAAAATGTAACTTCAATATGAGATTTAATGAAACTCTTGCGTTAGGACCAACAACAAAGCAGCCAGATACTAAATACTAAGTACTTACTAAGTAAGTAAAAATACTAAGTAAGATAACAAGACATAAGGGACTCGGTACTGTCCGTAATAGACTGAATAACTATGTGCATAGTATGATCTACAAAATGTAAACCATATTAATGCATATAAAATTCTACTTTTACATACGAGTGTGCTTGTAGTGTAAAATAGATTTATTCGTTCTCAGGTATTTGTCAACATTTGTAACAAAACAACACATTTAACAATCTCTGAAAGGCATGTTTTTAACACAGCTTCATTAAAATGTTATGTTACTTTGTAAATAACTGCAATGTACTGTAAATGATTGTGGTTGTTCTATTTTATTTATATTGTTGGGTTTAGGCTGGTTTTACTGCCCATTACGTTTGTTTAGAACATGCCTGGCAACCCTGAAGAGTGACCTGTAGTAGTCAGCTGATACTGTGAGTGTGTGTGTGTGTGTGTGTGTGTGTGTGTGTTTCCTGCAGGTTGATGATTCCAGCACTAATATGTTTAGCTCTGATTGCGTTCACCACTTACCTCCTGATCTTCTTCTCCTGTGTCGGTCTGCGAGCTCACGGAGCCTGGCTCAAACACAACCACCCCACTGATCTCTGCTGCGTCTATGTGCTGGTGTGTGTGTGTGTGTTGCGTGACATTGCACGTCTAAAAATAACATCGGCACTAGTGGTAGGGTGATATGAAAAATCAATGGTGCAATAACTCTACATCTGGGGATACACTGAAAATTCAGCTGCTGATAATGGCCAGGCTCAGTGTTTGGCTAAAAAGAATTTAAATTTAGCCAATTTTTAAAATTTTTTGATTTATTAATATAATTGACATATAGTGTGGACAGAGAGCCTTACAGATGAATAAGCATTTTGTTATTTAAAAAAAAAAGGCTTTATATTCTATTTTAAAAATGCATTGTCAGCTCAGTTTTATGGAGTAATGCGCTGCTGAAATGACTGACAAAAAAAAAAAATACATTTTTTATTACCATGTAGTTGACTTTAGCATTATATATTGTGTGTATGTATATACATATATATATATATATATATATACACAAAACAATATAATTCACACATTATTTGCTGAAGAAAACAGTGAGAATATGAAAATGTACATGTATAGCCCTTAGCCTTTATTACTTGAAGATATAAGTTTCATTCTAATACACTAACCTGTTTAAGAGCATTGCAGTATATTTGAGTCGATGTATCTGGAAATACTGTTTTCCATCATAAAATGCTAACCGTATTATTTTTTCTTATCATAATATATTATCATGGTGGCCTGTTGTGTGATAGTAAATGAGTAGATGACGTTTAGGTCTCTTTGTGTATTTCAGGTACAGAACAGTATTGCCACTTACGCAACGTGGACGACCATAGCTACACTCCTCAACTTAACCGTCGTGTTGGATATCAATTCCATGTCCCCCACGAATGCGGCCACGGTTTCTCTGTGCATTTTGCTTTTAGAAGTGATTGTATGGTTAGTCCTCATGTAGTGGCTAATGTTCTTTTGACAGGTTGATATATATAGATAGATAGATATAGATATATATATACAGTACTGTTTTTGTTTTGCATGTACAGGTTTGCTGTTGAGAACTTTGTGATCGAGAAGCATGTGCGCTACATCCTGACCGTCTACCCCGTCATCATCATCGCTCTCAGTGGAAGCCTGAGCAAACACTATGATCCATCATCTCCAGGCAGAAACGCCGTGTTTTCAGGTGAGTCTGTGACAGGACATGTAGCAGTTTTTTTATACTCTTTGTTTGTTGAATAACAATCTGCTGTTCAGAAGTAGCCATTGGTGCACTACGATAGCATTTAGAGTTGCTACATGATACAGTGGAATTCTGTGTATCATGCAAAGAATTTGATTTTACCTGACAAAAAGTGTTTCCACACAGAAACAAGCTGAGAAACAAGCCTGCTTCACTAGGACTAACAAGCAGCAAGGCCACACCTCCTTACTATAAGACACAGAGGCTATACCTTTTTTGGAATGGAACATGCTTTCTTCACTGAATCTAACAGCCACAGAGGCCACGCCTACTTCTTTGGGACTGACCGGCACGGAGGCCACGCCTCCTTAATTGGGACTGACAGGCACGGAGGCCACGCCTCCTTCATTGGGACTGACAGGCACGGAGGCCACGCCTCCTTAATTGGGACTGACAGGCATCGAGGCCACGCCTC
>JAQMYM010000018.1:2571976-2584672 GCA_030014255.1 Parauchenoglanis ngamensis | reverse complement strand
TCATTGGGACTGACAGGCACGGAGGCCACGCCTCCTTCATTGGGACTGACAGGCACGGAGGCCACGCCTCCTTCATTGGGACTGACAGGCACGGAGGCCACGCCTCCTTCATTAGGCCTGAAAGGCACGGAGGCCACACCTCCTTCATTGGGCCTGACCGGCACGGAGGCCACACCTACTTTACTGGGACTGTCAAGTCTTCCTCATTGGAACTAACAGTAACAAAAGCCTCACCTCCTTCATTGTGACAGACAGGCGCAGAGATCATTTCCCTTCCACTGTGACTAATAGTTGGCCATGTCTCCTTCAACAAACTATGATTGGCAATATTGCCTTCTCATTTGTAGTTTCTGTGTTTCAGGCTTCTGTTTAAATTTTTCTGGCCCTGAAATTTTCAGAATTGCAGTCTACTTCTTTAATAAAATAGATTTATAGTCTTATATATAGCTAATTTGATAAGAGGAGATGCAGGACCATGTTCAGAACAAGTCGACTGCCTCTCGGTTTCAGTTTTAGATGTTCTGAGTGCATTTACTTTCTTATTTCCTCTGTTCTCTGCAGCTGTTCTCTTGGGCTTGGCTTGCGTTTTCTTCATGATCCGACTTTTTCTGGTGATTTGGAGGCACCGTACTCGTCCTCTCTTCGAAGATGGGAATGCTGAAGGACTAACGACTCCCATCCACACCCCCGAATAGTAGCGGCATGGCTTTAAAGTCAGTGGATGAAACACCAAAACCTTTGCATTCATTCCGATCCTCAATAATGTAACACAGCATTTAACACTAATACTTGACACACCATGATGTACGTGTCGTATTCCTTATTCATGCGCAGTAACCTAAACCTGAAACAGCTTTGATACATGGTCAAAACATACATTCATACAGTGCCATGAGAAAATATTTGCTCAGACTGATTGTGGGCATTTCTTTTAACTCACTTTCCCACACTGAGTCTGTCTGTATCATTTGTTTAGTCGTTGCGAAGAGTAGAAGAGTAACAAAGAGGTTTTAGCGTTGGATAATTAAATGTGAAATCAAGTAGGCTAAACTAGCAATTCTATTCGTGCGATAAGTATCATACTTTGGATATATCATGTTATATTTGAACCAGCATATTAAATTGATTAACTGTAGCACTTATCAAGAGCTGGAACATCTCCATTTTTATTCACTTGGCAGGACATACATGTGTCCAGTCCAAAACTCCAAACAGTAATCTAAGCATACAGCATAAGGTCTTCGATTAAGAGTCCAACAATGGCTCTCTGGCAAGGAGAGGATTCTCGGTAACTGTAGAAACACATCCATGAAGATTTTTTTCTATAAGATGTCCTCACTGATATCCGAATAAGTGTCGCAGTGGTTCATGGAGGCAAACCCTGAGGCCAATGAATCCAATTAGAACTGAACAATTCTTTCTCAAAAAGCAGCAGATAGCAAGAATTCATCCAGAGTACTGCCGTGACAGTGAGAAATATCTAAAATAAACTCGTATGTGTAGAGAACATCTACGCATTATGATGCACTACGTTGATTCCAACTTTTAACAGAACTTCTATTTGTAGTTGCTGCATATGTCTCTATGGTTTGTTTATCATTTAAAAACCGTTTAATGACGGACTGTGCACAAACACCAGGCCATTCCAGCTCAAGACATCTTGAGCCGTGTTTATTAATCTAATCCGATTTTATTTTTTCTGATTTCATTTTCATGTGTAATGGGATCACTAGCACTAATACCAGCTCATCATATTAACTCTAATCGGTTCAGTGTTAAACTGTGTGTTTGTTTACAGCAATTTAAATAATAACATTTCTTGTATCTGAGAAATTAAAGTTACAGCTTTACTGGTACTAATCTCTGACTCATTCAATAAAAGTTACGTAAATGTCTCCTTATATAAAAACCTTCACATTATCATTCACATTTTTGTAATCTGTCTTGATCTGTTATTACTATAGGAACTACTCTCCGAGCTATTAATATTAATCAGCACCATCTGAGCGATCAGATTTGAGAATGTAAGAGTGCTTAGGGAGAAATGGAGGTAAAATATGATGGGTTTTTTTTTTTTTGTAATAACACTACTAACGTCAATAACGTGTGTTTGGACACTTTGATATTCCTGATACTGCTTGAGGAATATTGCTTTATAAATAGTGAATAATAAACGAATGTAATGAGTTTTATGCATACTCAAGCTCTTCACACCTGATGATGCCTCAGTGATCCATGAAGAAAGAGAAAAAAAAAAAGAAAAAGTTTAACTTGCTCCATTCTCTGGGAGCGAAGACTAATGCTTGGTATTCACGGTCAGCTCATCTATAAAGAGTAAAGAGGTCAGTGCACTCCTCCAAGCATGTTTAGCTCCTCTATAACATTGCAAGAGCATGTCTCAGAGGAAGAAGGTGTAAACCTTCACCTATTCTCAGCCTCAGAAACATCATCCACAGCTCATAAATATCCTTCATGTGTTAATGATGTCACCATACTTAACTCGGAGCTGACGGTTAAGCACCTTTAATAACCTCCAGGAGTATACAAACTCAGCCAAAGCAACTTCATGTTTTGTATCACTTACGAGTGCTCCTGGAATTTATTAGAACAAAAAACAGTAGTCGGTGGTTAGTCATTTGCATTGCAGGTGGGAAGCTAATCCAACTTGCTATGCTAGCTTGACTTTTCCAGGTTGCTAGCTGGTAGGAATTAGCTTTGATGAAACTCAGTGGAAAATGTGTAAAAAGAAAGACTTAAGGTATTCGAACACTCTGCCGGCACAAACCTAAGCACTGCGTTAGTTTCCTAGAAAATTAGTTTTGGTCAAAGATGACCCTGAATAAATTCCCTGTAATGAGAAATTCGATGCTGACACGATATCAGTGTGTTTTGTATTCTTGAGCATCTCGTCAAGTTTCTGGAATGTGTGCGCCCACCGTGGACACGTAGCCGCCTCTGCTCTGCGTGTTTAGCCGTTTTTTTTTTTCTTTTGTTAACAGAAAACAGGTCTAATCTCCTGACGACTGATGTGTTTGTTGAAGTATGTGAAGGTTTTATTTTTTTGCTGACATGATTTATTATAATGGATCTTGCTAACGGTCTATACTCCTCAGAGACAAGAGGCTCGTCGCTGCGTTCACTGATGAGATGAAAACGAAGTGTTTCCCAATCCAGATGAAGGAAGAACTGTGAGGGGGGAAAAAAAAAACAAAACAACAGCAGATGACTAATAGTCATGATGGAGAATTTATTTTTTTCCAGGGCAGTTCTGGAAAATTCTCATTAAAGCTTCACTTTCCAAATATGATAAGAAAAACAGAAACTACTCAGGAGCACATATGGCCTATGTCATTTATATCATGCATTAACATGTGACCTGTGACTGGATATTAGCCTAATATTTGGATAAGGAACAATCTGTCCTCACTCTTGAGTTTATAGTTGAGTGCAAAAAATTTGCACACCCTTAGGATGAACATAGGAATACAATAAATGTGATTTATTTATTTATTTATTTTTTAAAAACCAAAGAAATTTAATATGTTAGGTTTCACAATTCTTAATTCATTCTGAATGCCATACACACTTCCAGGTCAGATGATGACCAAAGAAAAGGTGAAACCTCTGTATCAGTCTCACAGTATAACGTGCAACCCTGTGAAGTCTAATTTAGTGACTAATAGACGTCAGTGTGTTGGTTTGGCCTTGGCATTAACCACAGGATGCGTTGTCCTGGAGAAATCAACACCTGTGTCAGTGTAAACAGCGTGATGGGGTGTGTGTGTGTGTATGTGCTTACTTTGTTCTGTGCAAATATTGCCGTTGCGTTAACCGTTAGGGCCTATGCTCAAGTGATAATTACAAAACATTTCCTGATCAGAAAAATGTTGAATTACACTGAAATCATGTGTCATAATCTCTCGTAAGCTCACACCCTCCGGACTCTCTTGCTGTCGGTGCTCACACATGAATACAAAAGCAAACAAAATCCTAGACTAGTTTGTCATTTTGTCTTTTAGCTTTTTGTGGCTGCATTAATTGTCAAAGCATGATAGAAAAAAACAAATAAAATCCAGAATACTACGATCAAGTGCTATTTTACAAAGTGATAAATAATAAAACTGGAAGCCAAATTTACAATTTTACAATTAGGACAATTCCTAGCAATAGCGTGTCAGTATTAGACTCCTATTAGATGTTTGATTAAATTCTTAAATATAGATTCTAAGAGCCTTCTCATTCATGTATCATTATGGAAGTTTTCTTTATTCGTCATGTTTAGATGATCTCTTGCGTACGTTACGTCGTATCACGTTTCACAGCAAAGAAAAAGAAATTCTTCGGTCCGTATTTTCTATCCCTGATTTTTTGTTTTTCAAATCTCTTGATGCTTTTGACGCTTCCACTTAAAAATCTGGGAGCCTTAGAGGTATGAAATACTGTACATACAGGTGATTTTAATAATCATTTTTTGTAACCCAACTCTGAATACATGTAACTTTTCCTTCTTAAATTGACTTAAATTTTAGCTTCGTCTCCGAACCTAAACACAGTTACCTTACTATTTTCATTTCCTCTTCTATGCTACTTGTATATACTAGAATAATTCGTAATTCCGAACGGGTTCCTCTTTAAATCTCAAGGTTTCTTTCCTGTCTCGTCTCAGCGAGGCTTTCCTCACCACTGTCTCCTCTGGCTTGCTCTTCAGTGACCTGCATCTTTATATAAGTCTGCTTTGTGATGAGGTCTATTGTTAAAAAGTTGTATACAATAAAACCGAATTGAAAAAATATCCACTTTACACTAAGCAATTCATCTTACAGAGATTACAGGAAGTGTCCAGGATGCAGTTTGCAGAGAGCAGTTTAAAATAAGGACATTTTCCTTTGGATGTTTTCGATAATAAATAACGATCTTTTCAGTGTTCCCTGTGAATTGAGGAGACTCCAGGTTGCGTCAGTAATGATGCACCTCATTATTTGTTTTCCGCTGTGACACGTGGATGAAAGATCACGCCGCTTCTCCTCAAGCACACATCACCAGCCTCTTTTCACTATTAATGTCAAATCCTAAACTAAACTATTCCAGTAATGTAAAGGCTGTTTGCTGCATCTTTGTGTTAGCCCATAGATGACTTTATTATGACGAAGTGTCATTACAAAACATGAATGGTTTTCAAATACAGTTGAGTGCAAAAGTTTGCATACCCTTACAACAAAATAGAGACAAGGAAAGTTCATTTATAGAAGCAAGACAATTAGTGTGTTATGTTTAAAAGGGTTTACTTTCGCATGAGTGACATTAATGGTTAAATAGTGAAAGACTAAGCAAAATGCTATCGGATCATAAATTTGTCTTTGAACGTTATGAAATTAATCTGTAATATCTCATTGTTCACCCTTTTAACTGTCTCCAATCTATTTTTTATCCTCTGGGTAGGTTTTGAATTTGCTCAGTAATATTTGAGACATTTTTCCTCACATATCTGTCAGATATCATACTACTGTGAGATAGCAAACTGGTTTTTTAAATTTTTTTATTAAGTTTTAATAACTAGTGTGGCATGGCAAGGATGAATGCCGTGTTCAAGGTTAAACCCTCACTTCAACATCGAACAAAAATATCTGTTTTTTTTCTCTTTTTTTTTTTTTCTTCAAATCTTCACCTGTCCAGTTTGGGTGACCCTGTGCCCATTGCAGTGTCGGATTCTTGTTCATGGCAGACAGCCTTAAAGTTTGATGTGCTGTGAGATGCTTTTCTGCTCATCACAGTTTCACAGAGTGGTTATTTGTGTTACCGTAGCCTTCCTGTGAGCTCTACCCAGTCTGGCCATTCTCCTCTGAGCTCTCTCATCAAGGTTTCCGGCCACAGAACAGCTGCTCACTGGATGGTTTTCGCACCATTCTGTGTAAAGGCTAGAGAATGTTGTGCATGAAATGAGATCAGCTTTTTTTTTTTTTAAATACTTACACCTCTTGATTCTCTTATTATTTTATTTTGCCCTGATTATCATGCGAAACCTTATTTACATAGAGTTTTATTAACTATCCTCACAAAGCATCTTTACAGAAATCCCTTAAGAACATAAGGAAAAAACCTTGAGTCAAACCTAGGCTCGAAATTTCTTTCTCTGTTGGTGGACAGCATGAGATTAAAGTAGCACAAGAGCAACCAAGCAGATAGATCCCAAACAGCTTAAACAAACGGAGCAAAATTATCTTTCATTCCATCAGAAGATGGTTAAGGGTCGTCCTATTTGAACTCACTTCCAGTGACTGGCAGATGCAAATACAGGGCTTTATTGAGAGACCGTTAGCAGACAAAACTAAATGGACCATTCTATAATGACAGACAGACAAAATAATAAAGTAATTACACAAAAAAGGAGGAAGCAATCCAAGAAACATAAAGCTTGGAATCAGCAATAGTGCAATGCTAGGCATGAGCCTTTCTTCAGAACATGTCATGGTGGCTTGTAGGCTGTTAAATGACTGTGGATTCTAGGAAGTTAAATTTGTGACAGCCGCATCCATATATGTAACAGACGTGACTTCTGAATCTCCTGAGCAAATCAATTTTCAGGTACGTTAGCATCCAAATCAAGCCGATGTCCAAAACCCAGATGAAGAACAAGAAGTAACGAAACCATCCGGCAAACAAAGCTATAATTGTGCATCAAAAAGGAAGTGAAAGAAGGAAGATTTATTACCATAAGTTGAAAAAGACTAACACAGGTTCACTAAAAGTTACAAGGATCTTGTATTTCAGGGTTCCAGAAATGATTAAAAGAAAAATGGAAACATTCTATTTTATTAAAATGTAAACATTTTACATTTACTTTACATTAACAGCCCTCTAATGTTATCCTGGGACCAGATGTGGAAAATGTACTGAGAAATTGTACTTAAGTGAAAATCATAATGTGTAAAAACATTCTTGGTTAAAAGAGAAAGTAAAGTATTCAGCCGAAACGTACACAAGTATTAAAAAAGGATAAATGTTTGTAACCGGTCAATTTAATAATGCTGTTTTCATTGAAAACTAATTTTCATTATTAAACTAAATCTGTATCTATAGCAATTATGCTGTAATGTAGTTGCTCAAATGCATGACTAACACTACATTGCTGTTAATAAATTAATCATATGTGAAATATCCTATAAATAACCAAGATTTAGCTTTAACTAGAATGTTACCTCCTGGAATTTAGCAACATGCTTTTACAATAACGTTTTTGGATCTTTTTTGGTAGGACCAGGGGCGGTCATCCTCGAATTCAACACTGCAGTCTGGTGGATTCTCCACCTTCAAAGACACATGAATAGCAATAGCGCTAACTACTCATACTACTACTACTACTACTAGCATGAGAAAGTCCCTGCAGAGGACAAATTAGCATGATTTTTTTTTTGTCATGCTAGTATTTAGTATGCTGGATGAGCGAATAAGAGACCTTCAAGATTTGTAATAAGTACTGTAGGCCTGTAACCTATAACACAAAAGTACAAATACCCCAAATAATACATAAATATTGTAACAAAGAACAATTACTCAAGTAGTTTCCAACTCTGGACGGTCAGGTAAGGCAAATATGTACAGTATGCAAATATACTTTAGACAAAAGTAAGCTTCAAGGCTGTCTTTTTAAAGGCAAACACTCCAGCAGGCAATTTAATGTCCGAAGCTGGGCTTTCAGTTTTGGTTTTTATAAGTCAAGCTCAAAAGACATGTATGCATCACTTACAGGCTTCATACTGGTTAGTCCTTTCTTTGTAGTTCTAACAAAATATGAAAATTAAAAACAAAAATCAATCAAAGTCCAGTGATAAAGTATAATTAATTTAAATTTTACAGAGTTAGAAAATAATTTATTACTAGATTTGTTAATTTATTATTTTATTATTAGAAACCAAATAATTTATTACTGAGAAAAATCATTGAGGTCTTACCATTATCTCGCTCACAAATTATGAAAGGTGAGTCCTGCTGTCTGTTGAAAAAAGGTGTTGTGGTCATTGATTTTAATCAGACAGACAGGGTTTCAATATGGATTCAATCAAATTTATGTAGCACATTTAAAAGCAACTAAATTTCAAAGTGTTGTATGAAAAATAAATACAACCCCAACCCCAAAAAAGCTGGGTTGCTGTGTAAAACGTAAATAAAAACAGAATGCAGTGATTTGAAAGTAATTACTATATTCATCCTTGCTTGTGAACAACGATGTCCGTTTCTTACCCAATCATAATCGTATCACCTTCTGTTTACCTGTGGACTGTTCCAAACAGGTGTTTTTTTGAGCATTCTACAACTTTCCCAGTGTTTTGTTGCTCCTGTACCAACTTTTTTGGAACGTGTTGCAGGCATCAATTTCAGAATGAGTGTATAGTAACAAAAAACAATAAAGTTTATCAGTATGAACAATAAATATCTTGTCTTTCTACTTTATTCAATTGAATATATGTCAAAAAGGATTTGCAAATCATTGCATTCTGTCTGTATTTACATTTTATACTGCATCCCACCTTTTTTGGGATCGAACTTGTATTTAAAAGAAAATAATAAAAATGCAATTATTAACTATTCTCTTTAGAGTCAAATTACAGTATTTTCGAAACTTGTGGCAGCTTATATTGAACTGAATCACCATGCCACTGGCTTGTACATAGTTTCATTTATGTTGGAGGTTACTCAGATCGGTAATGATGCAACTACACTTTCTCACCCCCACTTTATTAGAAGCTCCGGTACACTTCTATTTTAATAAAGTCATTGGTGAACGTACAAAAGGTGGTGAGATGAGAAATTCTTGCTGCTTCTACATGTTCAAAAGCCCTGTAACATTTTTCAGACTGGCTTATAAGCAGGCTTCTCTGCAGTGTTAAGCATTTTCCACAAATAATAAAAAAATACCGAAGCTACTTTTAGTCAAAACAAGCCATTCAGAACAGAAAATAAGTCAAAACACTGATATATACAGGAGGCTGGATGTGAGCAGCATTTCTTTTAAATAGATTTGATAGTTTGACCTGCTAAATTGCTGAAACTGCTTTTTTAAGTAAGCTCTTGCGTTGAAAAACTTACATTGTTTTTTGCAATAATAAATAATAATAAGTAATGTTAATGGGTTGCTAATTAGTTAAGGTAATTGTAATGTAAAGTGTTAAAATTATGGTTACAGTTAACGTATTACAAAATCCGTTTACAGTATTTTATTGTAAAATTTACTCTCAGCCTTTTCACAGCATGCTAATGATAAAAAGCTTGTACATACTCATAACTGGATGCCCAAAAATACATAGATAGATTCCATATCATACATACATTAATTCTATACTGTACATGTTGTACAGGTGTATATGTTCACCAGCACTTTAAAGTTCAAAAACTGACCACGACAATTTATGACATGCATTATTAACATTTTTAAAAAGGTCTTAGCCAGGTTTAAGGATGCACTTACTGTTTGTTCACGTCAGTCGTCTCACTGAGCTAAGCTCACTGCTGCTTAAAGGCTCTCATCAGACACATTTAAACATATTTCCTGTGGCTTCATTTTTTACAAAGTGTGAATCTGTAGGATGGAAGTGTCATAGTTGTTACTTGTAGTTTGTGTGTTGCACACTGGGTGCGTTACAGCTGCATGTTAGTTATGCTGGAGGTCAACTGAAGAGGTGGTCCAAACAAAAAAAGTGGTTAATCTGGCCTAGATAAATAAGGAAATCAGAATAAAAGTTACGTGTTATTTTTTGACATGTGTTGTGGGGATGCGGGGTTGCAGGGATGAGGGGATGGGGGCTGGCTGTGGTAGTTGGGAGAAACACAATTGATTAAGCTTGTTTTGTTTTTGGGGAGATCATGGCTTGATGCACTTCCTTCATTGTTAGAAATGCTGACATTTAACATGTTCTCATCCCTTCACTGTAAAAGAAAAAAACAAACCTGATTGTTTTACTATGCGATATACATTGTATACAAAAAATGAATAAGGATCCTTTAAAATGTTCTATATTTTGTTGTGTCTCACGTTTGCGGGGTTTGGTGGAACACAAGCGCAGGTGAGGAGACGGCGTAGTGAAACTCATCGTATTTTATTAATAACACATGAGGCAGAGGTACAAAATCAGCAGGCACAAGAATAATCCAATAACAGAACAATGGTCGAGCGACTGGCAAACAGGGTATCAGAGATATACAAAAACACAGTGAACAAAAACACGAGCAGAGTCCGGTACACAGAAAAAACAAAGACGGGAGATTCAAGGCTTGGCAATAGTAAATGCGAAGGTTGAGTTAATGCTTCGCAAAAAAGAAGCGCATACGGAAGTCTTTTAAACATGAAATGATTGTCTCTGAATTGGATGCATCTGCATCCAATTTCGGGCCACATGATCTGGCTGGGAGTGTGTGCTTGTGGGGGCTGTAGTCCTCCGTCGGAGAGATCAAAAGCACTATGCGAGCAGCCGAGTTCATCAGGCACACTCGCGTGTGCCATGAGGAGCAGGCCCTGACACACAATAAAGAAACAATCAATAAGTGAAAACTCAGCAGCTGACTGGAACAGTCCTAACCTGCTGGCTATGAGGGCCGTTTAGGAAATAATTCAGACTTTTGTTACACAAATACATATGAAACCCGTACGCATTCACATGTGAAACTTTCACACACGCATCCATACTACTGAAAACTCACACATATATGTGATACACTCATATAGACACATGTGAAAAACACATTCAGACACACACATATAAAATGCTCATACAGATAAATGTGACGTGAGCTCACACACACACATATGAAATGCTCATACAGACGCATGTGCAACAGGCTCTTTTGCATGGGTTAGAGAATATTTCACTTTATCTGGAAGGAATCCTTACAGTCGTCTGACTTGGTCACAGATATTTTAATAAATTGTCAACTTGATTCATTACATTGCCTTGCTATAAGTAGTGGCATAACTGTGATGACTAACTATGGCAAGCTGCGTAGCAACGCTGAAACAATCATCTTGAGTTATGTCATCATTCTATTTTTTATCGGCTGCTCTCAGCACGAGGCCAACTTGACGGTGCTCCACAGCTCATTACTGAAAGTGTGTTGAACATGTGCACAGTGTTTCCAGTTGCTCAGTTGGTTTAATGGTTAAACACTGACAGGCCCCAGGCTCAGCAAATGGAGACTGCTAGGAGACGTACTGACCTTTACACAACAGCTACAGGAAGATATTGATCATGTTGTGCACTGCTCCACAGTGGCATCTGGTGGTACAGCCCCCCACCCCAGATGTAGAGACGCCCCGGCCTTAACCAATCAAATAGCACTTTCCTCACAAACGCTGATGAGCTCTCCTCAGCTACCCTGCAAAATGAGATCTTGAGAAGCAGACAGGAGCAAAATATGGAGAGGAAAATCTAAGTTACATTGTCTTAGAATATACATCTGTAGTCATTTATAAAATGTGATTAAATCTTGAATTATATAAAAGCAACAACTAGAATGGTGACTTTAGGTGCATGGACACGTGTTTATTCAGTGGTACAAAGCACCAGATGGGGCAAAATAAATACAATATAAATCAATGACATAAATACATAAATAAACATATATACACATTTCAAAATGAAAAATAAATAAATAAATAAATAAATAAATTATATGTGTGTATGTGTGTGTTATGAATTTTTTCTTTATTAAATACTTTTGCTTTATTGTTCTAAATTATAAATTATTCAAAATGTCTTTGTTTTTTGTTTGTCTATCACACATTTAGATTTGTTTGTTTCTGAAATTATCATAAAAACTGCAAATTTTCTTTATTTCTTAATTTATGTATTTATTTATTCATATATTTCCTTATTCTTGTACTAAAGAAAAGAGAAATGTATAATAGCTGAAATTCAAACACCTCTGCAATTTAAATAAATAGACAGAAAGACAGATAAACATGTCTAAAGCTACATTTATTTCTTGGACAGTGCAGTAAACTCCGTTCTCTGCTCCACCACATGATGTAAAGCCGGAGATAATTATTAAGTCTGGCATAAAGCTAGTTTATTATTAGATGATAAGACTGGGTGTATTTGTTTGTAAATGACTGAATTACTGTTTTCCTTCATGTCTTTATTTTCTGTTTTATTTTTGTGTTTTATTTTAAAATCAGGTCAGTGCTGTAGTCTGTAGTGGAGTGTGTGCAGTTACAGAGGACTTCCTGTAGAGGGCAGTAAAGCTTTGAGGTGTAACATATTTGTGTACTGATTAGGGTCTGTTAATGTAAAATCAGAACACTGATCAGTTCTGTGAGGTTATGCAGTAAAGGAGTTTTTTTATATTTATAAATGTAAAGGTGAATGAGAGGTGAGTGAGTATTTAAATAGGGTTAAATAATGATTATATTAGTCCAGTTGGATTTTGTTAGAACCAAATTGTATCGGCGACGATTCCGTTCTCTCGACTTCGATCTGAGTTACGTGGGTGAAAGTTTCTCGCTCGCCTCACATCCGGGGATCAAGCAGACACATAGACACAGCATGTAGGTGTATGCTCAAATCCAAAGTTTATTGTGACAGACAAGTTTATACACAGTAGCTTGGGTGTGTGTACGTGTGTGTGCATATCTGTGTGTGTGTGTGTGTGTGTGTGTGTGTGTGTGTGTGTGTGTGTGTGTGTGTGTGTGTGTGTGAGAGAGAGAGA